>CM027118.1:43557208-43752583 GCA_015476505.1 Urochloa ruziziensis | reverse complement strand
CTCATTATGCTCATTCTGCTTTTGTCGCATCTTTTGAGCCCAAAAATGTTGGACACGCTTTATCTGATTCCGATTGGGTCAATGCCATGCATGAAGAGCTTGAAAACTTTGAGAGAAATCAGGTGTGGAAGTTAGTAGAACCACCTCCAAATTGCCATCCCATAGGAACCAAGTGGGTGTACAAGAACAAGAGGGATGAGAGTGGTGAGATTGTGAGGAACAAAGCGAGGTTGGTTGCTCAGGGGTTTTCGCAGCAGGAGGGGATAGATTATGAGGAGACATTTGCTCCTGTTGCTCGTTTGGAGGCAATTCGGATCCTTCTAGCATTTGCAGTTGCTAAAGGGTTCAAATTGTACCAAATGGATGTGAAGAGTGCCTTCTTGAATGGGGTGATCGAGGAAGAAGTGTATGTGAGGCAGCCCCCGGGTTTTGAGAGTGAGAGATACCCACACCGAGTGTACAAACTCCACCGAGCTTTATATGGCCTAAAGCAAGCACCCAGAGCGTGGTATGGCAGGTTGAGAGGGTTCTTGCTTAGCAAGGGGTTTGTGATGGGGAAGGTTGATAAGACGCTCTTCTTGCTGAGAAATGGCAATGATCTTTTAATCGTTCAGATTTACGTGGATGATATCATTTTTGGTGGCTCTTCTCATGATCTTGTTGCCAAGTTTGCAGACGATATGAGCAGGGAATTTGAGATGTCGATGATGGGAGAGTTGCAGTTCTTTCTCGGGCTGCAGATCAAGCAAACCAAGGATGGGACATTCGTGCACCAAAGCAAGTACACCAAGGACATCCTCAAGAAATTCGACATGAGCGACTCCAAGCCGATGACTACGCCGATGAGTATGACTACAGCTTTGGATGCGGATGAGGACGGAGAACCAGTGGACCAGAAGGAGTACCGGAGCATGATCGGCTCCCTCCTCTACTTGACGGCGACGAGGCCGGACATACAGTTCAGCGTGTGTCTGTGCGCTCGTTTTCAGGCTTCACCGAGGACTTCACATCGTCAGGCCATCAAGAGGATTTTCAGGTATCTCAAGTTTACTCCTGAGCTGGGTCTTTGGTATTCTGCCGATTCCACTCTGGCACTTCATGGCTTTTCTGATGCGGATTTTGCTGGATGTCGTGTTGATCGCAAGTCTACTTCTGGTCAGTGTCAGTTTCTTGGTTCGTCTCTTGTGTCTTGGTCTTCTCGCAAGCAGTCTAGTGTAGCCCAATCCACCACTGAAGCCGAATATGTTGCTGCTGCTAGCTGCTGTTCTCAGTTGCTTTGGATCACATACACCTTGAGAGACTTTGGCTTAGACATGTCCCATGTTCCACTTCTTTGTGATAGCACAAGTGCTATAAGCGTAGCCAAAAATCCTGTGCTTCATTCCAAAACCAAACACATAGAAGTGAGGTACCACTTTCTGAGAGATCATGTAGAGAAAGGTGATATTGAGCTTGCCCATGTTTCTACCCAAAACCAGCTTGCAGACATTTTCACTAAGCCACTTGATCAAGTTACCTTCACCCGCTTGCGAGGAGAACTTGGTGTGTGTGCGGTTTTCTGAGCTGAGTTTTGGAGGCTTCTCTTGTAGCATATGTATATTTTGTACAATTTTTGTATCTTGATGTATATTTTGCTTGCTTTTGTATCTTGATTTCATCTTTTGTATCATATCTTAGGATGAGCTTCTCCTATATGCAGTGATTGGTACAACTTGCTACATTTTAGAGTTTAGGCAGGCTGGCTAGGGATTGATTGGATGGATGGCTATGCTCTTGATGGTTTTGATATATATTCTATTGAGATAGTCTCTTTTTGAATTAAAATGACAAACTGAACTTAATTCCTTCACCCATGAGTAAATGCCTTTGCATGTCTTGTTTGAGCCGAAATGGCTATATCTTGCTTAAGATCATGTTAGGGTGTGATATTCTTTTCAATTGGGTCAAAGACCTTTGTCATTGTAAATGTTTAGCCCATGCTTTATCTTGTGGAGGAGCATAAGCTTCTTTCTGTCGCAAAGACATTTCATGTACCATGCTTAACTTGAAAAACTTGAAAAATGAGATGTCTATGTATGAAAGAAGAAAGATGAGAAAAAGAAATATTAGCTGAATTTATGCTCATGTCTCTATGCTTTCACCATTGCACACACTTGCACACATGTGTGCTAAGCGGTTGCATGTTGTTTGCCGGAGAAGTCTCCCATGAGAAGTGAACACATGGCTCCGTGCTTTGACATGACATGAGGTAGAACTTGGGCGTTTATGATGATCTTTTGTCAAGAATGCTTGTCCTTTCATGATTTTGGTGAGATGAAGTTTATTTTTGCTTAAACAATCCATGGTTAGGACTTTGCTCATGCGGTGACATTTTTGATAAAAATCCACAATTTGCTCATGGCTTTGTCAATTGGATATATGTCTTCACCTTCTTGATGGCAATGCCCGTGTGACATGATGAACTATCTAGTTTGCCTCCTCTCTAACTTGTAACATTTTGTATTGCTCATTGTATATTTGAGAAGCTTGTAGTTGCATTTTGTACATTTTTGCCTTGATGTGTGCCTTGTCAACAAGGGGGAGAATTTCTGGAGCATTTTGCAAGGGGGAGACATTGCTGAATTTTAAGAAAGTTTTTGCTCTAGATTTTGCCGGATTTGTGTGAGAGATTGAAAGTTTTGCCCAAATGTGGTTTTCTGAAAATTTGTGAAGTTTCTGAGAGTTTGATCATTGGAAAATCTTGCTGGGCACATGTGGAAGGTTTCCAAGTTGGAACGGCATCGTTGCGAGTTGGTTTGTGAAATTTTGGCTCTTTTCACTTTGGTCATCTGCCAGGGGCGGTTTAACCGCCCCTGTGCTGAGAGCACACAGTTTGTGGAGATTTGAGCCATTTTTGAGTGTTTTTCGCACGCACAAGTTCACTTGTTCAGGGGGAGTTGCATCTTTGCAGGGGGAGTGCTTTGAGAGTCCTGAAAAGTGAGTTGGAGGATTTGAAGTTTGTGATTTGTGCTTTGTGCTTTTGCTCTTTTGCCGATGGTGTTGAGCCCTTTCGCTTCTTCTTGAAGGGTCGGCGTTTCTGGAGCTTTCTCTTGCAGAGTAACTTTGTTCTTGGCTTGTTCTTGCTTTTAGTCACTTGCTTGAGTCTTGTTTTCGATTTCTTTTATATTTTTCATATCAATTGGTTATTATGTGTGTTGTCAATGCACTCATCAAGGGGGAGATTGAGGACCCAGTGTGTCCGAGGACCGGTGGATGGTCGCTTCCTGGTGTGATGAGTGATTGACAACGTGGTGTGGATTGACGTTTCCCTTGGCTCAAGTATTGCAGGTGTAGAATGCGGCTTGGTTGCATTGGTGCAGGTGAAGAACAGGCGCGAAAGGTCTTAGCCATGGCGGCCTCCGAGGAGCGGAGAGACAAGTAGGCTTGGTTCGAGGGACCCGATGGCCGGTGGATCAAGTGCGGTTCACATGCTGGCAAGAACGAGCAAGGGGACGTGGTTCCGGTGCGAGGTAGCGGCTCACAACCGAAGCTCGTACGCGGACGAGAAGCCGGCGCAAGGTGGCGGCTAACGACCGAAGTTTGCGCGCGGGGTTTGGTGATTTGGCCACAAAATCATCGGTGGACGGTTTCCCTTGGTTTGGGCCTCAAAACCAAGGACCGAGGACTCGACGAGGCGAACTTGGGCAGCTGGGCCGAGTGGGCTGACAGGGGCGGTTTAACCGCCCCCCAGGGCCGGTTTAACCGCCCCCCCTGGGCTGGCCCAAGAACGGTGTCGAGGAGCTTCGATCCGGAGGACACGCGGCATGACTGCAAGGCTTGCGTTGGAGGGAAGCTAGCTTGCAGTGGAAGGTGCCCGAGCCAGAAAATATCTGAGATCAAAATGTCAAATTTGCCCCTGAGGGGTATGTATCACTTAGGGGTAGTTTAGTCTTTAGGACACCACCACTTGGACTACTAATAGGCCCCTTCAGGGCTGGTGGCTGTCATCCATCTAGTTATCTCTTTAGTTTTTCCTTTGAACTAGTTTTCCCTTCATCCCCTCCACCTAGAACTACTTCGAATCATTCCTAGTTTGTATAGGTGAATTCATGGTTATGTGATTGAGTTTGTGCTGCTCATCTTTGTGCCATGATTTGATTTCCCGAGCTCCCTTTCCTTTTTCTATTTTCGTGGGTATTTTCGGAGCTATTTTTGGGGGATTTTCGTTCTTCTTGTTCTAGGGCGTTTTCTCTCGGATTTCTTTGGGGGATTCACGTATGAGTGCCTTGTGCCTCTTTTGCTGGTGATCCTTTGCCCCCAAACTCCGAGAATCGCTCTGGATTTGAGATTTTCGGGATGAACTCGAGGTCATGGTGTTCTTCGCGAGATCTGCGATTCCGGGAGTTGTACTGAGTTAGAGGCCGAGATCTTTTGGGAAAACACTCCACTGGAGGTCTAGATCATCTGACCAAAATCTCGCCTCAAGAGCTCAAGCGGTTTGGGAGATCCACTTTTGTTTTGACTTTTTCCCGAGCCACCAGGCCCGGGCGGTTTAACCGCCCCCCTGGCCGGTTTAACCGCCCCCCTCTGGGTGTGTTAGATCGAGCCGCGTTTCGGGTCGTTTTGGTGTTCGTTTCGATTGGTTCGAGTTTCGCTGCTCGTTTCTTGTTCCTAGGGTCAGTAGCTTGACAGTGGCTACGTGATCTTGGCAAGATTGCTCTCGGAGGTTTCGGAGTTGTTTTGGGAGAATAGCCAGATTGTTTGAAAGAATTTTTATCGGCTCCCGTTCACTCCCCCCCTCTCTGGTCGCCGTTTCGGTCCTTCATAGTTCATCCAAGCAAGTCATGTGTTTCTCCTTAAGCACAACAAGATCAGCAATATGCACATCACAGAACGAGCATTCTACCTCATCAGACACAAGAGGAGCATCTTTCAAAACAGCAATCTCAGACTCAAGCGAAGCTGCTCTCTCCCTAGACTCGCAAAGCAAAGACTCAAACTCCATGGCCTTCTTTCCAGTCTCAGAAAGCAAGGTCTCAAGCTCAGCCACTCTATCCTTGGACTCTCCTAGCAAGGACTTAAACTCCCACTTTTCCTTGTTGGTCTTTCTAAGCACATCATCACGGTTATTGACCAACTGCTCTAATCTAGCAATCTCCTGACGCAAAGAGGTGGGATCTGTCAATACCTCATCCTCAAAGTCGGAGTTGGAGTCGTCCTTGCTTTTCACGGAGTCGTGCGCCATGGTGCAGTAGTCGACGGCGGCGAAGGAGATGCCGTTGAAGTTGCGGTTCAAGCTCTTCTTCTCCTTGCGGTGGCCGCGGTCTTCATCTTCACTGCTTGAGCTTGACGACGTGTTGGTGGAGCATGTGTCGATGTCGCTCGCATCAGCCACCATCGCTCGAGATCTGTGCTTCTTGTGTCCACCGTGCTTGTTCTTGGATCTTCTCTCGTCCTTGTTCTTCTGCTTGGAGCGGTACTCGTCCTTGGGACGGTGCTTGTGGTCGTCTCGCGGGCGGTGCTTGCGGTTGTAGTCGTTCTTGATCTCCTCGGGGCACTCGGCGATGAAGTGGCCCATCTTCCCGCATCTGTAGCACGTACTCCCGGCATGCCTCGAACCCTTGCGGTTCTGGTACATCCGCTCGAACCTCCTCGTGAGCAACGCGAGATCCTCCTCGCTCAGCACCTCATACTCTTCATCTGGAAGGGACACAAGAGAAGACAAAGCAAAGTGTCTAGGAGTGTTAGCATGTCCATATCCAGAGCCACCGACTAGAGCCAGACTATGGGGATCAGTCGGACTCTTAGCCTTGGCAAGCAACTGTTTGTCCACCTCGAAAGACTTCAACTTCGAGAAAATCTCATCAACAGAAAGAGTCTCATAGTTTGCCGACTCCATGATCGCCTCAACCTTGGCACCCCACACGGATCTATCAAGTGCTTACAGGAGCTTGATAGCTCGGTCATGATCCGAGTATGGGAGCACGGTAATGTTGGCTTTCATGTTGTTGACAATCGAAGTGAAACGCTGAAACAAAGCATCAACCGACTCTCCAGGCAAATGAGCGAAATTCTCATATTCTCTCCTGTACATCGAGAAAAGCCTAGCCTTGACATGGCTATCACCACCGTGGGCTACCTTGAGCTTCTGCCAGATCTGGCGAGCTAGGTCCTCGCCCAAAACACGCTCAAACTCCTCGGCGGACAAAGCACGGAACAAGTAGTCAACAGCTCGGGCATTCGCCTCAAATCTATCCTTTGCATCCTGGGCATCTAAGTTGGTGGGATTGACATAGTTTTCATCTTTCATCACATCCCACAACAACTTTCCTTTAACTCGCAAGAAATCGCCCATACGCGCAACCCAGTTCGGGTAGTTCTTCCCATCGAAGTGCGGAGGCCCGGAACCCCGATCTTGGTACGCCATCTTTGGATCTTAGACTGGTTAGAGTCACAAAGACCCGTAACCGGCTTTGATACCAATTGAAGGACCGAAATGGCGACCAGAGAGGGGGGGAGTGAATGGGAGCCGATAAAAAATCTTTCCAACCGATCCGGCTATTCTCCCAAAACAACTCCGAAACCTCCAAGAGCAATCTTGCCAAGATCACGTAGCCACTGTCTAGCTACTGACCCTAGGAACAAGAAACGAGCAGCAGAACTCGAACCAATCGAAACGAACACCAAAACGACCCGAAACGCGACTCGATCTAACACACCCAGATGGGGGCGGTTAAACCGGCCAGGGGGGGCGGTTAAACCGCCCGGGCCTGGGTGGCTCGGGAAAAAGTCAAAACAAAAGTGGATCTCCCAAACCGCTTGAGCTCTTGAGGCGAGATTTTGGTCAGATGATCTAGACCTCCAGTGGAGTGTTTTCCCAAAAGATCTCGGCCTCTAACTCAGTACAACTCCCGGAATCGCAGATCTCACGAAGAACACCATGACCTCGAGTTCATCCCGAAAATCTCAAATCCAGAGCGATTCTCGGCGTTTGGGGGCAAAGGATCACCAGCAAAAGAGGCACAAGGCACTCATACGTGAATCCCCCAAAGAAATCCGAGAGAAAATGCCCTAGAACAAGAAGAACGAAAATCCCCCAAAAATAGCTCCGAAAATACCCACGAAAATAGAAAAAGGAAAGGGAGCTCGGGAAATCAACTCATGGCACAAAGATGAGCAGCACAAACTCCATCACATAACCATGAATTCACCTATACAAAACTAAGAAAGATTCGAAGTAGTTCTAGGTGGAGGGGATGAAGGGAAAACTAGTTCAAAGGAAAACCTAAAGAGATAACTAGAGAGATAGCAGCCACCAGCCCTGAAGGGGCCTATTAGTAGTCCAAGTGGTGGTGCTCTAAAGACTAACCTACCCCTAAGTGATACATACCCCTCAGGGGCAAATTTGACATTTTGATCTCAGATATTTTCCGGCTCGGGCACCTTCCACTGCAAGCTAGCTTCCCTCCGACGCAAGCCTTGCAGTCACGCCGCGTGTCCTCCGGATCGAAGCTCCTCGACGCCGTTCTTGGGCCAGCCCAGGGGGGGCGGTTAAACTGGCCCTGGGGGGCGGTTAAACCGCCCCTGTCAGCCCACTCGGCCCATCTGCCCAAGTTCGCCTCGTCGAGTCCTTGGTCCTTGGTTTTGAGGCCCAAACCAAGGGAAACCGTCCACCGATGATTTTGTGGCCAAATCACCAAACCCTGCGCGCAAACTTCGGTTGTTAGCCGCCACCTTGCGCCGGCTTCTCGTCCGCGTATGAGCTTTGGTTGTGAGCCGCTACCTCGCACCGGAACCACGTCCCCTTGCTCGTTCTTGCCAGCATGTGAACCGCACTTGATCCACCGGCCACCGGGTCCCTCGAACCAAGCCTACTTGTCTCTCCGCTCCTCGGAGGCCGCCATGGCTAAGACCTTTCGCGCCTGTTCTTCACCTGCACCAATGCAACCAAGCCGCATTCTACACCTGCAATACTTGAGCCAAGGGAAACGTCAATCCACACCACGTTGTCAATCACTCATCACACCAGGAAGCGACCATCCACCGGTCCTCGGACACACTGGGTCCTCACTTTGCCCCTAGCAGGAACAGCACCCTCACTACCCGAAGTCGCCTTCAAAACAGCAGGCGCCGAAACACCTTTCCCATCTCTGGAAGACTTCAAATCTTTCACGATACTCTTAGGCCAGGAGAAATCTTAAAAAACTCGAACACACGGTTCGACCTCTTCAACGAAAGAGACTTCTTGCTCACACTGAACTCGGCTGGGGATTCCTTCCCAATCATGCCATTGACATCCTTTTCAACCCAAGAGGCGTTGATATCTTCAAGAAAAAGAAAAGTATTAATAATAGCCATGAGTCAACTAGAGAACCAGCAAAATCCAAAAAACTAAGAACAAACCTTTGGCGGTTAGACCGAAGCACTTGGCGAAATCAGGCATCAGAATTCCATCTTCAGGAGTTTCCTTCCAATGGTCTACGTTCCACCCGGCCTGGATGGGAAAAACACGACATAGGCAGAATTCCTCAAAAAGATCGCGGACACTGTACTTCTGGGAAATTTTTCGAAGCATTTCAACAAACGCTACCCCCTCGGGAGCTCCCCCGGTAGATAAAGGCCAGGATTTCGAAAGATTCACCAGAGGAGAGCAAACAAGGGGGTAGTTGCCCTCGTCGTCCTTGTCAACCACATGATAGATCCAAGAAAGTCCACCAGTTCTTCGGCCACTTGTTCCGATAGGCCATAATAGGGAAAAGAACATGAGGCTTGTACGTAAAGTTGAGACAGCCAAACTGACACTCCTTTTCTACGTCCCCCTTGGAAGGAAGAGTGTGGAGTTGAGTCTTTGTTTGCTCGTGCACCCTGTGAGCATAAAGAAACCCCTCCAAACTTGGCTTAATTTTTGTAGTCTTGCAAACCCACAAATATACATTCAGGCGAACGAAAGAGTTCGGAGTGAGCTGGTGCAGGTAAACTCCACATCCCTTCAAGATTTCCACAACAGTGGAGTCCAGGGGAAATCGAAGGCCAGACACAAAGTGATCCCGGAAAACAACGACCTCGTTAGCTTTCGGGGAGGGCTTCATCTTATCTTCCTCTGCAACCCTAGCCTTTCCAGGTTCGATCATCCTAGAAGATTCCAGTAATTGCAAATCATTCTGCCTGAGAGTACTTAAACCAAACATTAGAGTGGCCGGCTTTGACGAAGCCTTCTTAGAATCAAGGCCACCCTCGTCATCAATCCTCTTCCTCTTCGCAGCCATCAAGACAAGAAAAGAAGAGTCCTATAAAATAATCGAACCTAATCAAAACCGAAACCCTAGAGGAAAACAAAAGAAGAAACAATGAAATAAAAGGCTAGAACTGAACCTTACCTCGGAAACTAAACACGTTTCGAATTCAATACAGGCTTCGGAGCTCCTCAAAACCAGAACAGAAGCGCAGGGACGAGTAACCTGGAAGTAGATCCACGCATCCTTATATAGCCGCCCAAAAACAACTGGGTCCCACAAATAGGCAAAGTGGCCCAAAATAGGGCCCAGGTCGGGGAGGTGTTCCGGGAAGTCTTCTCCTCCCCCTCGCCGTTACACCACTCGGCGTCTGTTCGGCAGCCCAGGCCGCCACGTGGATGGCCTCGAAGAGAGGGCGCGCGTCCCTCACTGCCGAGGGGCTACTGTTGGGGGCTAGACTTCGGAAGGCCCCCTCCACTGGGGGCGTTTGGCTGGGTTTTCAGCTCTTTTCTATGCTTGATGAAATTTCAGGGAAAGGTGCGGTCCGAAAGAAGGGCGTCAAGGGATGGACCTCGGATTTTGAAGGCGGACCGGAGGGCACCCTCGGATCCGGAGCCAGGAATGTTGGCGGGCGGCGAAGAGCACTGAAGTAACCTAAAGACACCTTCGGGAAAACGAGCCGAGACACACCTCGACTCGAGAGCGAAGACCGCGACAGGAGGCGACAAGTTCTGAAACCCGAAGGCACCTTCGTGTTTCCGGTGGGCCCAAGCTGACGAAAGCATTTTCGCGAGGTGTAAAGTCTGTAATGTCCTACAATATTCGGGGAATCAAGTAGTTGCTTGGGACAGGATTGTAATTATACTTGTTGTCGGTTCACCTTCCTATAAATAGAGAAGGGTTTGTAACAAGAAGAGAGAGACATTTTTTAATAAACACAAATCGGAGACTTCGGAGTTCAAGGTGTTAAAGTGGTACGCATTTCCGAGGGGGTGAGTGATTCCCTTTCTGCTCCCTCTTTGGATTCCACTGTGAGCTGTTGGTGGCGGAGTCCGTTCCGGGGCCGTCCTACACCCAACACAACCTTTTCCATATAGTTCTTTTTTGAGACGGTCTACGGTCCGCCAACGCCTCATCCTCAGAAAACAATTGATCTTCATTCATGCGACCAGTCTCGAAGTCATCATTGTCTTCGTGAAATGGCATACCTTGCTATGGCAGGTGATCGGGAGCTTGTATTGCCTGTATCTTAGCCTGGATGGTGTGCAACATCTGTTCTAGTTGTTCAGCGGTGTGGCGAACCTGGCTTCGCCTTTACTCAACTTGCAATTGCTCTAACACTTGCCTCTTCGTTGCCACTTGACTTCGAAGCTCCTGAATCCGCTGCCTTTCTTCTTCTTCAGCATTTGTTTGTCTTGTCTTGCCTTTGGCTAGGGATGCTTCCACTTGCGCTCTTGTCTGCACTTGCGAAGCTGCCTGGGTGGCTTGCTTGTACTTTTGCTCCAGCTTCTTCTCTATCCTCCTCAAGGCTTCCAGGTCTTCATCTTTTATGCCTTGGTCCATAAGACCGGAGTTCAACTCTCCTTCTGCTACTAACTCCACTCGACCCTCACTGCTCGCGACTCTTTCATGTGTGGGGCTAAGTACTATGTCTAATGGATGCGAGGACTCAAGTTGACCTCCCTCTTCAGCGTTCTGCTATGACGGTTTCTTCTTCGGGGGAGCCATGCTTAACTTCAGAAAGGGCAAGGACGCTCGCCGGGGGCTCCAAAACTGTTAGGACAAAACACCGTCTAGCCCGAAGACTAGCCAACAGTTGAAGGACTCAACCAACACAACGAACTCAAAGAACACTTCGCTACTCAAAGTCCCTTTCTATTTCTCAAAAGTCCATCCCCTTTTCAGTACAGCAGCCTTCCTTTTACAACTTTACAACTTTCTGGGGCATACCCGTCACCTGCTACATTCCCGGAATATTTCTGGGTGCTAAAGGTCATTTCCCTTTACTTTACAGCTGTTACTTTACACGTTATCACTTGCTGACTCTGGAACTCTTACGCTCTTTACAAATCGCTCGCGCGTCAAGGCTAGAGCTCAGACTCACGCTTCGAAGTGTCTCCCGCGAAGTCTTGCATCCTCTTCGCGACCGCTCCTTGGATCATTTCCTTCTAACCCGTCGCCGGCAACCGCGCCAGAATCGCAAAGTGTTCGCGAATACTCCGCGAACCCCTGCATTTATTCACATATCGCGATCCAAAACCAAACAAAGTGAGAGGATAATACATTAACGAAGTAACAAAAGAAAGTGCTCAAGACGATGCGAAGGGGGTTGCTTGTGAGACTTCGTTCCCCAACAACACGCTCGCTTCTTGCTCCAGCTCAGGCTCCGCATGGAGGCGCCGACGAGTTTTCTGTCAGTGCCGAAGCCCAGAGGACAAGCTCCGCCTCCATCCCAACTCGCCCCGCATTGGCGGTCCGGCGGCGGCGCTCAGTTTGCACCTGTGTCAGCGGCCACGGCTGACCTGGACTCGCCCCTCCACCGGCGTCCGCGTCCTGCTCAGCTCTACGCGTCTGCCGGCGCCGGTCACCACCACTCGTCCGCCGCCAGCGTTGGCAGCGGCAAAAGGCGAGGGAGCTGCCGAGCAAAAGAGGAGAATAAAGAAGGAGCAGGCAAGCAGAAGAGAGGACAGACGAGAGAGACAACGAGGAGACGGGGATCACGGGAACGGGTGGGGCCGCTAGCCCAGGAGGCACATCTATCGGCACTTGTCACATCTATCGACGTTCTAATCTCTCTTGTTGTTTCTCTCACCTCCACATCAGATAGAATACAACGTGGAAGTATTATAGCACCCCACTATCGGCCCGTTGGGCTGGCCTAAACCTCTTTGCTTTGCCATTCATAGAAGGTTCACGGGTAAGGTATTTTTTTCACTGCCACATCATATAAGAAGAAAAAACAATTGTATATAACACGTCGAAGCGAACACCACCACACAAACAACGCGTGCAAACAACACACACTACAAAACACTACACCACCACCATCTGGGAGAGAGGCCACAAGAAGTCACCGCGAACTGCACCGTCGTCGCCGACGCTGTGTCACAGTGAATGCCGTGGTCCACCGCAAACTTGAGCAGCAACTCAAGACTCCTCCACCACGGGAAAGACACTCTCAAACCACACACACGATCACCGATCTCCCTGTCCTGGTGGATCTTTAGCATAAACACTCCCGTTGCAGCGTCGATGGACAAAATCACTGATCCTGGACACTCTAGGTGGAGGCCTTGCCTCTCCCACCGCCTCACACTCCTGTGTCAATGACTCAGATATCCGAAACCGCTGTTAGAGCGACACCTCCGGTCATCCATCACCGAGATTACCGCAGCACCATGCGCATGAGCTCAAGACCTCCAGCACCCATGGGTCTTCTTCACCATCCTGCCAACACGGACCAAGCACACCTCCTCTGCCGTAACGCGCGGTCGACACCACCAAACAAACCACCACTACCTAGCCAAGATGGGCGCCAGTGCAACGCCTCCAAGAACGGTTCGATGCCATAGGTGCCATCATCACACGTTCAGAGATGGACATGGTTTACACCCTAGAGAACTCCGTGCGTTAGGAGCATGGTGCCTTGCAACAGTGCCCCAAGCGGGGAGCACGACGCCACTAACAGCGCGTCCACCATCGCCACTGCTGGCACTCCTTAGCCTAACGAATCTGCAAGCGCACGGAGACCGATGTAGCCTTTCACCAGGAGAGTAAGAACCTTGATGTCAAATCCAAGGAACGGTAGATGCGACCAGCCTAGAACTTTCTTAACCGAACCCACCAGGGGAGAAAAGGGTAAAGGGTGTAGAGAGCTTAACCTTAGTTAGCCATTCGTTACCCCAGACAACCTGTCCTAATCTAACACGATTTGCTTCGACGGCTAGAACAGGAAGAACTCAGAACGGGGTGAGAGAGGGGTTCTTCCGGGCTCAGCACTACTGTTATGAGTACACCCGAACATGGTGGAGTACAAAGGACGGACAGGGCTGTCACCACCTACCGCCTACCACTGTAGTTCCGTGGGGTGCAACACAACCTGAGGTGACTAGCCAGCACAGGCACCACGCCTAAGCTTTCAGCCACTGACCTCCACCCAACGCGAAGGGCTATAGAGGAAACCCCAAACAAGAGTCGCTGTCACTCGCGCAGACTCAGGTACTCGTAGATCATAGATAGACAAGATAAATTGCTGAAAGTAAAGAGTAAACTTGCGAGGTACTAAGGCAAGAGACCGAGGAACTTACTGAAGATATCTCTGAAGCTTTATTCCTCAGGGCAGAACAATGTTGAGGGAAGGCCTAGATGACTCTCGAACTCCCTCTACACGCTTGGCTGTCACCCAAGCACTCACCCACTACTCTCTCTACTCTACTCTAAGATAATAGTGGACTACATCTTGAGCCTTCTCTTCTCTCCAATGGATGGTGTCTTGTATGGAGGTGAAGGGCGCCTTTTATAGCCCTCCAAGGTTGAAATCCTGCTTAGGAGTGACGCCAACTATTTGCTTAACTTCCACGTGAAAGAGGAAGCGTAGAGGCCATGGTGGGAGGCCGGCCGGCCTGGCCCTGGTGCCAAGTGGCACCGACTTTTGCAGGGACGGCTTGGATGATGTCCTGAAGTCGATAACGGTTGCGTTCAGTTGAAGCTATCCAAGAATCCTAGGTTGCGGGCACTTCAATCCATGTTTATCCCATCCTAGGCCTTCTGGGTCCTTTGATCAAACCGACATCAAATGCACGGCTCATGATCATCCTTGATACATTAGTAAACTTATGGATCAATGTCATGGCCAGAAGAGGAAAAAGTGGGCCGGCCGGCCTAGGCTAGGCCGGCCGGCCTGGCCTTGAGCCCAAATGGCCTCCAGTTTTTCCTGTTTTCTCCTTCACTCACAAATTGTACAAAACTTGTGGAACTCATTAGTATAAATGATATTAGCATGATTATCACTATACGAGCATGAAATCTGGAGAAATGTTGGCGGTAAAAGTCATGGATATCGACCGCCAACACGCCCCCACACCTAGACTTTGCTCGTCCCGAGCAAAGGGTTGAGTTAGATCCAGAGGATCAAGCAAAGCCTAGGGTCATGAAATCAAGAGTATGCATAAGAATTATTTCAAAGCTTTCCCTCATACCTTGGATTCCGGGTGGCTAACACCTTCACTTTCACCTATTGAACCTCAGAATAAATCAACGGAGAGCCTGATTCCTCCTTCTCAGTACTTGGAGATTTTTTTTTTCAAAATATGGAGGCATACTCTCATTCTCTCAAGCCACTCAGTCGCTCGAAGTGTTTGATCCTCACAAAGGCTTTTCAAGTAGCCTCACCTACCTCTACAAGGTTATATGTGGGGCTCAAGGTAGGGATCGATAGAAATGCTTATCTTCCATCTATGTTGCGAGATCAAATAAGTTGTCTCCGAGAGATCATGTCAACCATGTACTTTGGTCAATTGCAAGTGTATGTGGATGATCAATGATGAATGTCCTTGAGTGGTATTTGATTCTAGCTTCTTCCATCTTTCCCCTTCTTCTCTCTCTCTCTCTCTCTTTTGCTCGAGTAGGACCTCCCACTCATCACCTTTTTTTTCTCTTTTTTTCAGGGGGATGAAGAGCTGCTTGAGAACCACTTTTGATGGACTTTTATTCTATGATGGACTTTATTTGATGAAACGTGTACGTGAATGACCAAAGTGCTAGGAAGAACATGCATGTCTCAGAAGGCATGATGTTTGATCAAGCTCAAAATGTAAAGATAGCTATGCGGAGTTTCAAAACTGTGTGATGTATGATATGGCTCTGGATAGGACTTGGTAAAGTTGAGCATGAATGAGAGTTGCCTCATTTTTTTTCATTTTCATAATGAAATTCTCCAAGACTTTGAATTAGAAAGGAACAAGCCTCTCATGTCATTATATCGTAAGGGTCAATAACCGAAAGATCAAGTGATCCTATCATAAAGTTCCAAAGGCACATCAGTACTTGCTAAGGAAATAAAGCTTATGCACCTTTGATAAACATGTAGGATTTCCATCTCTTTCTAGGTGTTTCATTCAAATTTTAATTGTCGTGAACTCATGCTCGCATCTGAATTAAAACCAAGAAAGGAAACGGGAAAAGGGTTTCACACCTCCGTGCGTAGTTGAATCTCAGCAGATGGCTGCCATGTAGTTATTTGGACACGGGTGAAGACTACTCGTTGATGTGTTGCTCGTCCTATTTCCTGTGCACTTACTGTAGAGTTAGAGCAGGGGTGTGGTTGGTACACAAGTGTGCACCAACCACTCAAGGCATGGTAGAACAAAGCAACATTTTATTCAAAAGGGAAATATGGGGGTGCTGTTGGAAAATAAACTTTGGGAAATCAGAAACATAAAGGTAAATTTCAGCACCCAAACCTATACTAAGATAATGGCACATTTTAGGTCTGGCCATGACCATGGACTATGGTTGTAACTCGGATACTCATAGCAGTCTATAACTTCGAGTTCCGGGATGTCGGGCTCCAGGAATAGTTTCAACTGAAAACATCCCTGTCATTGTCCTCGAGGAGAAGTGTAAAGGAAAACCTTCCTTCTCCATCCTCCAATTCAGCCATTTGATTTCATCATTTTGACTCTGGCTGATTGGGGGGCCTATGTTTCACATTTTTGATCTTCTAATGGGAATGATGTTTCATGTGCACAAAGCGCCTCGGGTGATTGCCCTTCCATCCCTCCTCCATATTCATGATTTCTGCTTGACTTGTCTAGGGATGGTCTGGACTGGCAACCCGGTGATTTCTCTCCAACCCGCTGATGCACTTCTAAGTATGGAGTGTGAGTCTCCATATCCTTACCACAATATGAAGTGCTTCAACCAATATGGACGTCTAGTCCATGATCACCAATATGCTCGTCAGTCGAGTTAACTGAAGTTGACTCAATGAGTATAGAATCATGGCTCCGCAAAGACTCTTAGCGTGTTGTGCTTTGGTTAGCCAGGTGATCAGTCTGTCTAACCTTAGCACAAGGTTTGTACAGAAAATAAAAATTCGTAGTCATCCTATATGAGGAGTTCATTCTCTATGAGAGAAACAGAGACACGCAACGAGTATCCTCGACGGCGAGCGCGATACGCAAGACACGCCGTCGAAGGACTTGGAGTCTTGCGGGTCTCATCACATGGTGGTTGTAGCGGTGGAGTAAACCAGTACGATAGAAATCCTTTAGGTGGAATCTGGTAGGGTGAATGAATTTCTTCTCTCTGGGGGTGTAAATCCAAATATGTAAAATGACCCTTGAGAGAGTATCATCTCATATGATTATTCTTATATCCTTGGAGATGATATGCCACTCATTTCCTTGCTTTCTTCCTTTTGTTTCTTGATTTGTGAGTTCTTGAAGGAGCAAAAATCCAACGGATGAGTTGTGGCCTGTCATCCTTCTTGGTCAGGTGATATCTTGGTGTAGCATGGTCCGTGTGCTATCACTTTGACATCGACCAAGTAGGATCTGAATTTGTCATGGGTGAATACCACTACAAAAAGTTCCTTATCTGTTGTTTGTCGAACTCTGGTCAATGCTTATGATTATGATGCTTTTGTGCATTGATCCAGCTCTGCCCCAATTGTATGTTACTAGCGTTGCACATGATCTTGATAGGAAGAATCCAATCAGGAGGCTGTATGATGGGGGCCTTCTCAGTTGACACTTCTCCCAATTTGGGACAAGGTGGAGCCTTTGGGATTCTCACGAACTCTATCCATATCCGCGAGGCATAAACCAAAGGTTGTCCATGGACTGAGAAATCATCAAGGAATTCCTCCATGATGTTCTCGACAAGGACAAAGGATGTCCTTGATAATGGGAGAGAAGGCTGATATCATACACCTTTGTTGGTGCATTGCATAGACCCGACAACAAGGACAGGTGGAGATAGATGAAAATTGACTAGTGCTTCTCCACTTGAAGTGGGTGCTTGCATAGGGTAAGTAATACCCACATGCAGGTGTGCCTACCTCCCTCATTGCATCATTCAGCCAAAAGGTTGTTTGTCCGGTTCAAAGCGATACGATGGGTGTTGGGGTTGATCCACGTCTAGTCTGTAGAGAATACCTGAAAACGGATCGATACTTCTCTAAGACTGTTGCAGCCTGCCGAGCCTCATTCTCTGTAAGTTTATCACTGATGATGACTAGCGTGCTACGATTGTCGTGAAGAGGTAAATATCTCTATTCCAAGTGGAAGAGAAACATGTCTCAATCCAAGTGGCAGCAATCAGCAACTCTAGTGGAGGAGGCTATGGTTCTCCACCATGTCGAGCTTGACTGCCCGGTTCTGCCCTTGGGATTGGGTGAGCGTCTGAAAATATGCTCATTGATTCTTCACGGGATCTGTCTAGCCCTTTGCGATACTGATCGTGCAAGGCTAAGCTCACTGATCGTGCAAGATCGATCAGGACGTTTCCTTTTGTCAACTCTGAGCTATAGCTCGATCGTGATTAAGTTGACAAATGCTCTATTGGCTGATCCAACAAGAAGATTTTGTCACCTTCGAGGATATCGAAGATGTGGAAATCCAAGATCACTCTGGTGCGCCCCTCAGGCACAACTCGAATAATTCCTTTGTTTTCCAACATCTGGCCGTTGATCCCTTTCAGGTGCTTACGAAAGATCATGGACAGCTTCTTGTGTGTCCCCTCAATAGGTGGAGGGTATTAAAGCTAGGGTCGAGAACTTTTACATCCTCCGTCATTCCTTGCTCGTAACCGCAGAGAGACCCTTGGTCTGCGGTCGTGACTTCTGGAATGAATTACTCAGACCTTGAGCATGCGCACCTAATGTGGTAGATCCTTAAGGGTATTCTCTTGGTCTGGAGGCTTTTGTTCGCTCACGTCGTATGGTTGGAGGCGGTGGATCTAATGAAAGAGTGAGGATTTGCTTTTTGGTTCGTGGAGAAGTCGGTGGGAGAATCGGAAAAACCGATCTGAGGATGAGCGCTATGTCTCAATCTACCAACGAATCGTTGTATGAGCACCATACCAAACTTCTCCCAGGTTGCTCCAAGTAACTCATCACCTTGTTGATAAGTCGTCAACAGAGCTCTGAGCTTTGGGCAATGGGATAGACAAACAGACAAACTTCAACCTTCACGTGAACCAATCTCCTCCAACTCCTCTTGCACTCCGATTGTACCAAAACTTTGCTTCCCCGTCAGAGAAAAACAGGAAGAACTTCTCCTCATTTATTGCAAGGAGTGTGAACAAACGATGGCAACGAGCTTGGGATAGATCTCGAAGCCATCAGATAACGGGGTGGAAGGATGGTGGCAATTCCAAATACTCGCGAAATGGAACTGCCGGATAACTAGGAGAAAACTCCATGTGGTAGATGGTTATGGGGATAAAGTGTATGGCTAAAAAGATCCTACACTAGTGTTGCTACCGTTCCCCGGCAACGGCGCCAGAAAAGCTTGTTGGCACTGCTTAGCCTAACGAATCCGCAAGCGCACGGAGACCGCTGTAGCCTTTCACTAGGGGAGTAAGAACCTGGATGTCAAATCCAAGGAACGGTAGACGCGACCAGCCTAGAACTTTCTTAACTGGACCCACCAGGGGAGAAAAGGGTAAAGGGTGTAGAGAGCTTAACCTTAGTTAGCCACTCGTTACCCCAGACAACCTGTCCTAATCTGACACCATCTGCTTCGACGGCTAGAACGGGAAGAACTCAGAACGGGGTGAGAGAGGGGATCTTCCGGGCTCAGCACTACTGTTATGAGTACAGCCGAACGTGGTGGAGTACAAAGGACGGACAAGGCTGTCACCACCTGCCGCCTACCACTGCAGTTCCGTGGGGTGCAATACAACCTGAGGTGACTAGCCAGCACAGGCACCACGCCTAAGCTTTCAGCCACTGACCTCCACCCAACGCGAAGGGCTATATAGGAAACCCCAAACAAGAGTCGCTGTCACTCGTGCAGACTCAGGTACCCGCAGATCATAGATAGACAAGATAAATTGCTGAAAGTAAAGAGTAAACTAGCGAGGTACTAAGGCAAGAGACCGAGAAACTTACTGAAGATATCTCTGATGCTTTATTCCTCGGGGGCGGGACAATGTTGAGGGAAGGCCGAGATGACTCCCGAACTCCCTCTACACGCTTGGCTGTCACCCAAGCACTCACCCACTACTCTCTCTACTCTACTCCAAGATAATAGTGGACTACATCTTGAGCCTTCTCTTCTCTCCAATGGATGGTGTCTTGTATGGAGGTGAAGGGCGCCTTTTATAGCCCTCCAAGGGTGAAATCCTGCTTAGGAGTGACGCCAACTATTTGCTTAACTTCCACGCGAAAGAGGAAGCGTAGAGGCCACGGTGGGAGGCCGGCCGGCCTGGCCCTGGTGCCAAGTGGCACCGACTTTTGCAGGGACGGCTTGGATGATGTCCTGAAGTCGGTAACGGTTGCGTTCGGTTGAAGCTGTCCAAGAATCCTAGGTTGTGGGCCCTTCAATCCATGTTTATCCCATCCTAGGCCTTTTGGGTCCTTTGATCAAACCGACATCAAATGCATGGCTCATGATCATCCTTGATACATTAGTAAACTTGTGGATCAATGTCATGGCCAGAAGAGGAAAAAGTGGGCCGGCCTGGCCCTGAGCCCAAATGGCCTCCCATTTTCCTTGTTTGCTCCTTCACTCACAAATTGTACAAAACTTGTGGAACTCATTAGTATAAATGATATTAGCATGATTATCACTATATGAGCATGAAATCCGGAGAAATGTTGGCAGTAAAAGTCATGGATATCGACCGCCAACAGCCACCGACCATAGAGTCAGTCAAGGCTTTCTCCTGACTCAACACCACGCCCACCGCACGTTGTTTGGCCGAGCCAGCAAGCTTGCTCCCCGCCCCTTCCACGTCGCCTCCTCCAGAAGAAACCTGGAACAGCCCAAAGCACTACCACAGTACCGTCACAAGCATGCGCCTGCTAGTTTCCTAGCCCAACCACCACAGTAGTGCCGATCTAGATTCGCCGACACGGAGATGGGAAGAAACGCAGCAGCCTTCACACCTCAATCCACGCTGCCCGCGCAGTCCACCTCCAGCTCCACCCTCACCGGAACCTCATGGCCCACCAAGGGCGTAGCAGGCGGCAACTGGCCGCAGCCCTCGTCGGCGCCGTTGCGTCGGCCGCAGCCGTCATCCCGCGGCGCACCACCGGTGTGCCGCCCGCGCCGTAGCACATGCTGCCGCCACGCGCTGCCGCAAACACATGCCGCCGCACAAACAACAACATGTACTGCAGCTACCGCAGTCGCACGCGCTACCGCCTGCTCATCCGCGTGCTGCCGCACGCACCATGCCGCAGCGCGCTCGCAGCCATACCCGCTGCCGCACCAGTGTGCTCCGCTGCACGCATGCCGGCCTATGATACTGTCCATGTTCGCCACAGCCGCCGTCGCCCCCAACACACATGACCCACGCCGCCATCGCGCCACCCACAGATCCGGCCGGGGCCTCCTCGGATCTATGGATGCCCGCCACAGCCGCCGCGGGAGCGGCCCACACCGGCGAGGGAGCTCCGGGGGGCGCTGGCGGTCGCGCCCGCCATGATCCGCCAAAGCTCGCGGGAGAGGCCACGCCTCCACACCCACCACGGGCCGCACGGGTGGCCCGTTCAGGCGGCGGCGCGGCGAGAGGATGGCCGGCGGTGGGTTAGGGTTTGGGAGGTAGGGGAAGGGGAGGTCGGGAGGAGAAGGTCTTCCTCTCTCTCGAATTCCCTCACTGGTAAGGTATACCGACAAGAACAGTTAGGTATCGGAGGAGGATAAAGTACGCTTGCATTGGTAAATTAAAGAATGATGGGCTTGCGGTACCCTCTTCTAATTTCTTACTAATTAACGAGTGTTCCTATGAAGTGATAACACGAATGATCTCTCCACAGGCAATATATATGTTGTATCATAGGCAACCAAATTGTAGCATTTAAATTACAGCCCATTGCCTTTCTCCGAAGTTCAATTAATTTTTCGATTCATGTGCGCTGTCAGAAATGAACCGCTTGATATAGAGTGTACACATGGAAGGAACGAATAATGTTGAGTACCATTTGGTTCAGGTTGCGAAGTGGGGTTGGTTGGAGCCTAATAAATCAATTGTCGGGCAAGTTAGGAAGAGCGCACACAATTATATAAAAGGTGTAAAGTAGAGGTCACAACAGTTGCCCTACTTTATGGAGACTCCTAATGTCCAGCCCACCAGCTCAACCCAAATATGTAATGCCATCATCTCATCCCCTCCCCCTTTGTCCACACCTCAGCCGCCCTGTCCTGCCCTCCAAACTCTCACCAATTCCCTTGGCACATGATGTTCCATGGCACTGGCACTTCGACGAGCACGTGGAAGAAGCCGGCACTTGCCACTTCCCTTCTCGGCTCGCTCCAAGCCTTGACCTGCTCTCTCCCTCCTCTCCAGTCACATCCTTTGTTGCATCATTTTGCTCAGTGAGACGGCGACGACGGTGGCGAGAAGGTGATCTTCTGTCCTTGTTTACGGCAAGCTTGCTCTTGCCACCCTCCCGCGCGTTGAGTGAGCAACGCAATGAGGTTCACTCTCCTACCAGATCCGGTTCACTACAACATGGTGTGATCACACAGGTGGCGTGCCTCATCTCTCCTCCTAATCTCCTATAGGCGAGTTGCGGCCACCTCGACGTTGGCTTATAAGACTAGAGCCAACACGAGCACGATGGGCTAACCAGACCATCAGGCTAGCATGGCACGTTGAGGGGGCCTTTGAGGAATGACCGTTGAGGGAGAGAGGCGACGGGAGGGGCGACGGGATGTCCATCGCTGCCGTCTCACTCTGGCTCCCCGGCCGCACTCCTCGGCCACCGAACACCTACAGGACGACGTTCAGCTCGGGTGCTGGCTCACCGGGCTCGACGGCGACACCGCCGCTGGGGTCGACGATGACGGCGACACTGCCACTGGGATCGACGATGAAGGAGACACCGCCGGCATCGACGGTGACACCACCGCTGGGGTCGACGACAAAGGCGACACCGCCCGCATCGACGGCGACACCGCCGCTGGGATCAACAACGACGGCGACACCGCAGGCGGCGACGGCGACATCGCGGCTGGGATCAGCGGCGACAGCAACACCACCGGCATCGACGGGGACACCGCCGTTGGGGTCGACGACGACGAAGGCGAGGAGCTACACGCGGCAAGACTTGACGGATTTACTTCAGCCGAAGCAACAGCATATGTAAGCGAAAGACAAGCATGCAGTGAGATCACTACACCGGCGATCACCGTGCAACAAAAGCAACAAAGATCGGAGGAAGAACTGTGCGAGCAATTTTGGGAACACATCGGTTTTCCCAAAGGGAGACAATGGTGGGAACAACATGACGATCCAACAGAGGCATTGGCCAAGGTAACTAATCACGTTTCTTCCTTGCATGCACAAGTCACGGAGAGCCATGACGTTCATCCAGACGCCTGCGCCGCGCAATCTAGATCGAGACCGAAAGGACGTGGCCTTCCATGCCGTGGATGCGTCATTCGCCCATGGAAAGGTCCTCTTCCCCGGCCACGGCCGGCGGCGGCAATAACGTTGGCGGCATTCATGCCGTCGGAACGTTTCGTAGAAACGGAAAGGGTACGCGATCAACGGGGTATTCGAATTTCGAACGCCATCGTCGCATTAGATCGACCGATGCTGATCGAACGTGCCAAGCAATATGGCCGCTCTAGATCAGATCTCCTGCGAGTCATTCTTGAAAGTGAAAAAAATAAAATTCTCCAGCCACCCGTCGCCCGCCTGCCCCCGCGTCGCCTCCAGGCGACACGGGCGGCGCCGATCCCGTCCTGCCGCCGGCCTTCCGTCTCCACCACCGCTGGTCCCCCTCCCTTTCCACCTCCGGCATCTCGTCGGAGGCCGGAGGGAGCGGGGATCCATCTCTTCCAATAGATTCTGATAGATCGAGTCTAGGTTAGGGTTAGAGTTCTCCATGCCGCGTTTCGTGGTATGGGAGATTTGTTTCCTCCTCCTTCTCGCTGGCAACAACGACGAGATAGGGTGGCTTGAGTCTCTCCATGGCAGCACCGACGAAGGAGGTGACGGCATCTACGGCATCGACAACTTTCTTGAGGCGACAACATGGAGAATTAGGTTTCCGGATGGCGACATCGAAGCGGGGATGGTGCCGTCGTCATGGAATAATTTTCTCCGGCCACTTCTCCGTTTTGTCGTGGTTAGATCCAACCATGATGAAAGGCTTGTGAGACTAGGTCTGTCCCCCGAGCTGGTGTCAATGAGTCTCGGATTGGATAGATTGGGATCAATCTCTCTTCTTCATCGGTGGCAGAAAGAGGAAGAGGAAAGACACAAGAAGGAAGAAAAAGATTGTGCTTTTTCCAACCTACAGGAATGTTGGTCGTCGTTCTTTGGGCGCTTGTTCTCAGCCTGCTTGCTGAGCGTATGCCTGTGCGGCCTTCTATTTGATTGTTTACATAGGTTTGTGATCGAGTTTTGGAGCTGCTTAGTGCGTGAGTACGTTAAGAGTGTTATGTGTAACTTAACGATGTACTCATCTTTGGTATAATATAATTCTTCCTTGATCTAAAAAAAGATCAGATCTCCTGCGACGTGGAACAGCCAGTCCCACTATGCAGGTAATTCGGTCCACTGAACCTAAATCCAATACCCTAGCGGCTGGGACACAGCTTCCTCTACCCAGCCACGCCGCCGCAAGACCAACCTACGCCGAGATGGCTGCTCGACAGCCACCACCGCCACAATGCAACACAGTACACCGCCTCCACCACAGCGTGGAGCGCCACCGCCGCAGCGCAACCCACTGCCGGCCAGGTACCCTCAGGGCCACCGGCAGAATCGCCCACACTATCCTCCTGTTGGCCGTGTAAACGGACCCAGACGTGGTGGACAGGGGCAAGGACGTGATGCCCATGGGGGGACCTGGCCATGGCAGGGGGGCGGGTCCACAGCAACGATATCAGCCACGAGAGCCACAACGTGACAGGGTCGCTGCTCCGTCCGACGCGGCAGCGCAACGACACGGTACCAATGCACTTGGAGTTGAAGCCCAACAGCAAGGAACAATGGAAGATCAAGTGGCTGCAAAGGCAAAAAAGCCAAGACCCCTGTACTGTTGGACGTGTAAGTGTAGTGGACATGCTTTCGAGGAATGTAAAGCTGATTTAGATTGCATGGTACAACTGATATGGGTTTTCTACGGATGCCGGACTTTGACTACAAGTTGGAAGTCCCTGATCCAGTGCCTACGGCTTTGGTAAAGGTGGCTGGGGTAAACTTACCACCGAAGTAGTTCAGACAAAGCTTGCTAAGTTAACCAGAGCTGATTGGAACTGGGAAGCCCTACCACACGGTGAGGATTCATTCTTGGTCGCCTATCCTTCGGATGAGGAACTCAAGCGAATGACGGACGTTGATTTTTGCTTGAAGAATCATGGTGTCACACTAACTATCTCATAATGGCAGAATGCTACAGATGTCACACCTGCTTATCATTTAGATGAGGTGTGGTTACATGTAACTGGAGTACCACATGCTTGGAGACACTACCTTACTTTCTGGGCATTGGGCACTGTGGTTGGGGCTACATTAGAAGCTGATATGCTAACCTACCGGAAGAAAGGGATCATTTGAGTTCTAGTTGGTGTGCTGAATAGGGAGCTTCTGCCTTTCACTACGGATCTTGTGTTTGGCACCGAGGGCTACCACATCACCTTTACATTGGAAGCAAATGATTTCATACCAGCTATGCCGCCTCCTACTGATGATGATCCCATGGATCAAGATGGAGAGGAGGCCGACAAAGAGGGTCCTGCTAGAAATAATGATGCGGGAAATGCGGCAAAGAAACAGAAGAGTGCTGGTTCAACTAGCGGTACAGGTTCTAACCAAACTGGAACTGGTCCAAAACTTATGCACGCACAAATTGTTGTAACCCCACTTGGCAAAAATCGACCAGTACCAGCAGCAAGGCCTGTTTTATTGGATGAACAGAAGACTTCATCTTTTACTGCAGTCACAATGCGGAGAGCATCGTCTCCAAACATTATCGATAATGTTCAAGACGACACCGGTAGTAAGATTTTCTTATCTCAAAATTTGACTGCACTAGATGATCACGTGTGCACTTCTGAAATGGTTGAAACATGCACGGAATTTAATTCGGATCCTTCTGAATTTGTAGGATCTCCGGGAGCATTATTTTCGGGCCACGGGAGTGCAACCCCTGTGCCGTCGTCTGCTCTGATAGGGACCTCGCAACTCTCACCAGTTGCAGCACAACAGGGCATCCCGATACCGAAGCCCACGCGGTCCTCGCCTATTGGTAAGGAACAGCATCTCAGGCATCTGCCTCCCAAAACCAGTTGTGATGGCAGTTTCTGTAGTAGTGCAAGTCGGTGGCGGACAACATCATGTCACCACATTCGCCTTCCACTCCTTACAATACAATGACGGGTACGCGTAACTCTTGCCTGCCATTTCATTTGCTACCTTACCTAGCGATAAATGTGCCTCTAATTTGAATAATTTGGGGTTCCTTTCGGGTAGCAGTAGTACATCAGTAAATATATCCATTAATACTCTTAAACGGGTTGAGATTGATAGAATGACCGTGACTCCTAGTTCCAAAGAGAAAAGTAGAAATATTAAAAATAGTAACATTGATCCGTTTGAGGCAAGTGATATCGAGGACAATGAACATAGTGGCCTACTCGATCACTTAGTGAAAGACATCATAGATATAGGATATGGTGATCCGGACCTCGACACAAAAATATGTGATCTGATGGTTATCGATCGTAAATGCCGTTCTGGTGGTATTCTTTTAGGAGTAAATGCCGTTGTGCTTGATGTATGACTAATTGTGGAAGGGGGAATTTTATATTAAATTCCATCTCTGCAATAAGACTGATAAATTCAAATGGATACTCATGGCAGTGTATGGTCCAGCACAAGATGAATTTAAATCGAGTTTTTTAGCTGAACTGGTGCGGTCGTGTCAGCAAAACCCCCTGCCCACCCTCATTGGAGGCGACTTTAATATCATGAGACATAGTAAAGAGAAGAATAAAGACAATTTTAATAATCGTTGGCCTTTCCTATTCAATGCTGTCATTGATAGCTTTGATCTTAGAGAAATTGACCTAACAGGGCGACAATTTACATGGGCAAACTCTCTATCCGACCTTACCTATGAAAAACTGGATAGAGTATTAATGTCAACTGAATGGGAGTTCAAGTATCCTTTGGTGACCGTACAAGCTCTAGATAGAGGCGTATCGGAGCATACACCTTTACTTCTGGATACTAGAACACCGGCCTTCACATGTACAGCTCGGCAGTTCAAAATGGAACTAAGCTGATTTTCTCGTGAGGATTTCTACGATCAGGTCGTAGAAGTTTGGAATAAACCGGTGTTAGGAAGAAATTTGGTCCAACGATGGAATAAAAAGATGACACTACTACAGAAACGACTTTTAGTACCGGGCCGGAAGGCGCGTTTAGTACCGGTTGTGGAACCGGTACTATACCGGTTCCACAACCGGTACTAAACGGTGCACGTTAGTACCGGCTGGTACTAACCGACTTTACGCCAAAAAAAAAGGAAAAAATATTTGAAAGAGCTGGGAGGCCCGCACATGGCGTAAATGCACGAACGCGGCCGCGAGGATTCAAACCCACGACCTCCGGCCTCGCACGTAGCTTCCTTACCATCCCACCTATGCATCATTTGTGATTGAGTGGGAGATGCATTCCTTTTAAAGTAACCCGTGGAGGCCCATTTAGTCCCGGTTTGTAACACAAACCGGTACTAAACGGTGCACGTTAGTACCAGTTTGTGCTACAAACCGGAAAAAAATTGCGTACGCCCCGGGCGTACCGTGGCTTCCGTGGACACCTTCGCGCGATGCCTTCCCCTCGAGATCGGATGGGACGCCCAAACCGCGAGACTCCGCCAGTGCGGCTCCGCCAGACGCTCGGCTCGCCACTCAACTCTTTGGAAGCGGCTCGCGAGGCCCCTCGACTCGCTCGCGAGGCCCCTCGACTCCGGCTGCTTAGACGCGCGCAGCGAGGCCTCTCTCGACGGAAAAAATCGCAGCTCATTGAGTTTCGTCAGTTAACGCATGAAAGTTCCCTCTCGACGATGGCCAGTCTTTGTTAGTCCTCCCCTGGTGATTGTTCTCGACGCATGCATGCGTCCTAGTGACCAGCAAAATTTACTAGCATGCATATATATATGCGTCCTAGTGACCAGCTAACGGCACGTACGTACATTTCTAACAACAGCTGGTCCGACCCTTTGCTAAACGAAATAATAATACCATAGACAGTGACAAAATACCAACGTTACGCTTAGATTAAAATTAGCAACCATCTTTTACTATTTCAACTAAAATGTTTGCTCTCATGACAGAAAAATAAATTAATGTTGACAAAACAAATATCCAAAATGTTATTCATGTTTACGAAACAATATGGTGCATTTCATGAGAACATGTCTACAGAGATTCATCAAAATGTAACTGCCTAACAGCAGCTTGCGTTGTAGCATCTTGATCAACTCCCATTAAGAGACTTGTGTACCCTCCTGGTATGTATGGAGGAGCCATTGCAGAAGGATTGGCAAATAGATTGAACTGGGGCATTGTGACATTAGTATATCCACCTTGGACGAAAGGAGCACTCATGGTTGAAGATGCCCCCACATTAAAATCCTATGTATACGAGCAAGAAAGTGTTCATAAATCATGCATGTAATGGAATAGATTTTGAAAATATGTATTGTCTAACAATTATTTGGTTTGTCTCAGCGCGCTTGTCTCTTGCTTCAATATCATCGTGTTCCAGATCGTCACCTACAATGCAATATATATGATAAACAAATAAATATTTAGAATAACTTTTACACTAGAACAAAAGGCATTGAACAGGTCGCTACCTTTCTTCTGGGCACCCTTCTTCTTCTTATTATTCTTCCCCGGGTTCTTTACAAGAACATTTTTTAAACGTGTCTCCTTTGGACCTTTTATGACTGGAGGGATTCTGAATGATATTACACCATATAGTGGGTCTCGGACACATTCATTTGGAGTAGGGGGAATGTCATTGGATTTTTCATGCATCTCACTTAGATAAGTATCCGCTTCCAAGTTCAAGTCATGCATGGCTTTCTGGATTTTATCAAGTAGTTCTTTTGAGGATGAACACTTCAATGCAAGAGATGTGGCCTGTCGAGATATAAGTGCTGCCTGTGCTTTCAAATCTCCGTCCTCGGATCCTTGTTTTGTTTCAATATAAAATCCAGTTTTTGCATATTTTGTCCATCTAGGCCGTATATATTTCGATGGCAAATTATATACTCCATTCATAGTAGACTCTAAGAGCATGTTTGCATAATAAACCTGAAACATATAGTTCCAAATGAAACAAACAATATTTCAGAATATAAATTGTAATATAAACAACATGAAAGGTAATAGTGAACATACCTATGCATTCAAACATCCGGCAAGAGCATGTAATAGTTGAATCTTCAGTGTTCAATACTACCGTTGCTCCACGATCAGATTGCATATACTTAACAAAGAATGTAGAGTTTGTCCCATTAGCTTCCAACAAATCACAAGATAATGTAAATTGTTTTTTAAACTCTTCCTCAAATTCTGAATACATTCTCCTTGTATATGTTTCAGCTGCAGTTTTCAACATTGGCAGATTTGGAATGTAGCAAACTGGGATCTTTCGACGTGACTCAAAATCAGCATCCTTCTCATTTGACCTTAGAGTAACTACAACCTTTTCACATTCTACAAGGAGTTCTGAAAGACCGAGTTTCCTACGAAATGTTTTCTTGAAGACATTGTTCATACCTTCGCTCCTTTGGGTCGAATGCATGTCTGCTGTAAATGAGTCACGGTGTACCGCAGCCCACTTTGCCCTCAAAGCATATAGGTTTGACATCCATGAGTTACCCTTAAGGTCGTACTTAGCCAACAATTCATGCCATTTCTCTGTGAAGTAAATCTCTGCTCTGTCTTCGTAGATACAACTTTTGAATTCCGCCCAGAGCTTGTCACCTGACTTGTCCTTTGCCTCGTCCTCTGCCGCTTTAATTATAGGACCAAGATGTTTGATAGCATTTTGCCCAATATGCCACAAACATAGGCGGTGGGCTGTGTTTGAGAATACATGAGCAATTGCTGCTGCCATTGCCGCATCTTGAACTGTGAAAATTGTGCTTTGATGTTTTCCAGACATTGCTTGTAAAAAGGACTCAAAGAGCCAAAGAAATGATGGAATAGTCTCATTAAACATAAGTGCACACCCAAAAATTAGTGTTTGCTTATGATGGTTGGTGCCAACAATCGGAGCAAAAGGCATTTCAAACTTATTTGTTTGAAATGTGGTGTCAAAGGAAACAGCGTCACCAAAGCATTTGTAATCCATGATAAACTGACCATCTGCCCAAAATAAATTTGCTATACGACCAGTTTCCTTGTCCACCTAAACTGCATAAAAAAAGTAGGATCCTGGGCTTGTTTATTTCTCAGATATTCTGATAATGTTTGTGCATCATTGGCTTCTAAGTACTGTGTGCGCTCACGACCAATCTCATTGTAGCAATCCGTCTTAGTAAATGGTACTTTGTCTTCCCCATTATAATTCTCCTTCATGAAATTGAAAACTTGGGCTGGCTTCAATCCAGACCATCGTGCCTGCCCAATTAATTTTCTATCTGCCTCTATAATCTTTCATTGGGACCTCAACTTATGTGTCTTGTTTGGACTGGCACGATAATGGTTGTGCCCTACTATGACCTTTTGCATAGTCCATACATTCTCCCTGGTGATACTAAACTGAACACAAGCATCACAACTGGTCCTTGTAATATCTTTTTTTGATGTCTCATTTTTCCGACGCCCTTCGCCACTGCAAACAAAATATTTATGACTTAAACTTCCATCTTTGCGGCGCTTCGTCCTGCTCTTTCTAACACTGAACCCAACATGTCCAGCATGGTCATTGTACATATTGTAAGCATTATCCTCACAGTCAAAACTCATTCCAACTTTAGGTGCCAACACTCCATATTTATCAACCAACTCCTGTGTTATTTGTTGTTCCTAATCTTCTTCACTACCAGAAGCAACCTCATCATTCACAGAAGGAGCATGTAATCTACATCAGGAAGCGATCATAAGGTCGACTAAGAAACAAGAACCTAAACAATGAGCGATCAAAGAGATAAAAGAAGGAGCATGTAAACGGGCAGGATTACCTGTGGGGCGACATCGCCATGGCCGAGCCTTCTGGCCGCCCTTCCACCATGCCGTGGTCGCGTCGCCCGTCCACCACGGGGTGGTCGCGCGGCCCGTCCACCATGCCGTCCTCGCGCCGACCTTCCACCATGCCGTGGTCACGCCGCCCATCCAGAATGTCGTCGTCGCGCCGCCCATCCAGAATGCCGTCGTCGCGCCGCCCTTCCACCATGCCGTCGTCGCGCCGCCCGTCCAGAATGCCGTCGTCGCGCTGCGCGTCCACCATGGAGCAAAGGAGGCGGCGCTGCGTGAAAAAACCTAACGGGCGTACCCAGATGGCGGCGCTGCGTGAAAAAAACTGAGAGCCGAGGAAACGCAAGCTGCAGAGTCGAGGCCAAGCCGCGCGGGGGGAAAGGCGTCGCGAGCCGCATCGAGCGCGGGGGAAGGAGTCGAGCGAGGGGCCGTCCGTCTGATTTCTTTTCCGCGGCATCGAGCGCGGGTACGCACGCGCGCTCGGGTGCGCACGTCGCGCACTTGATTTTTTTCCTACAAACCGGGACTAAAGTGGCACGCCATTTTAGTACCGGATTGTAACACTAGCCGGTACTAACGTGCGCCGTTTAGTACCGGTTTGACTAAATGGGTCTCCAAGGCTTCCAATGTTACAAACCGGTACTAAATGATAAGGGACCAAAGGTCATTTTTCTTGTAGTGTAAGGTGTCATGACCGGTACTAAAGGCAAATTTTCCAGTAGTGAGAGGAAGATCAAGCAGCACCAAGTCCATCGGCGCCACTCCCGTACGTCCTCGTCAAGCGCCATCAACTCCGGCGACACCCGCCGCTGCTGCAAGGACGCCGACGACCACGCCAGGGCCACCTCGAAGCTGACGTGGTTGCCGCTTGCTCGCTCGTCACGTCGGCGGTGGTGGTGCACGAGTCATGGAGAAGCATGAAGCCTATGACGGAGGCTAGCTCGGCACCCATGGCCGGCCGCTACGCTGCCGCCGGCAGCGGAAGTGACGCTGCGAAGATGACGATGGGCAGCACAACGCCACTCGAGTTGATGGCCAAAGGCCCTTTGCATGAGCGGCCGCTAGTTCGGTGTCTCTCTTCACATGCAAGCAAGCAAAAGATAAAGATGATGCAAAGAAGACGTCCCTCACGAAAGCTCCCGTATGCGCATAACAGGATCAACCAAGAGACATGCATCTACGTATAGATGCGTCACCCCTGTGGACCATCAAGGAGATCAGGACCAAGGATTTGGGATTCGGGCCGAAATGGCCGAATTTCACCGAAATTCGTCCATTTCGGCTCAGCCCGAGACAAAGGCAAATCGGACAAAAAATTTCAGCCCAGTTTAAATTCTCAGTCCGGCCCAAGGCCCGTAACAGCCCACACATACCCCCCTTGCTATAAAACGGTGAACTGCAGTCTCAAAACCCTAGAAATTTCATTCTTCTCCCCATCTCCTCCCCTGGTTGCGGCGGCGGCTATCAGGCCACGCCCAACAGGAGGCGCGGCGAGATTTTCCTATCTGCCTCCACCCAAATCCGCCCCCCCTCCTCCCATTCCGGCATCTCCATCTGCACCCATTCCTCTCTGTTCATGGAAGCCTCACGCAGTCAGTTAGTCAGTGGTAATGGACGCGGCGGGTTGATCGGCAGTAGCCGCGACGGGGGTCAGGTCGTTGGCAGCGTTGGAGATGGCGATGATGTGCCGGCAGGATCTGCAGCGCCACCACGGACGTCAGCACGTAATGGTAAAATTACATACCCCTCACGAACCATCAGATGTCTTTTACATCATGTGTAGGTTTTGTTGCAGACAAGTTTGGTTGCAGATCGGCTAATACAATCAGATTTTGTTTAGATTCTACATGGTCCTCTCGAGTGCCTTTTGTTTATGAACAGCATAGTCCTAATCTCTTCCTGCAAGTACATATATAAATGATTTGTCTATGCTAAATCATTTTATTGTTTAGCCGCCCAAGCAAAATTCTGAGTTCAAGTTCAAGTTATTATGAGCTCAAGTTATTGCCGTGAGGTTACTCAAGTTATTGCTGCTCCTTTTCATTTGCCGATTAAATTAATCCTAGTTATATTTCCTTTGTTGATTGGTTGCAAGCACTTTTATTCATGTTCAGTCATTCATCTGGTGTAATTTGTGAACCACAAGATAAACAAAATATGATGTATGTTTTGATTTATTTTCATATAGTTCATGTTTGTTTGCTTTCAAAATTCAGACTAGTTATTTACAGCAATTTCAGCTTGGCGCACCTTATATGGCTGCTCTTTATTTATTTATATTTTCCTTTGCTTACATTTTGTTTGCATTTGTGGAATGTAGGGCGTAATGCTGGAAACATCGAGTGTGTATGGAATCATGGCACAAAGCTTTCTGGCCAAGGCTTCAAATGTGGTTACTGCGGATGGCAATGGTGATGAACTTGCAGAAACTTCACCAATGATTGAAGCAAACATTGAAGCTCCTGATGGTCGCAGTAGGTCTGGAAGACCCCTGAAGAAGAAGAGGCTCAATTCCCTCTACTAGACAGTAGCAAGACTACTCTGTCAAGGTATGACTTCTGTTCATATCCCTACTGATACTGTGAAAACTGTTTAGATCTATATAAGAGCATCTTGTATATTTGCCTATATATGAACGACAATACATCTATGGCGCTGTATTTGGCTTGTGCACGATCTACTAAAAATGGTCTTGTTTTATTTAATGCATGTTTTGCTCAGGTACAGTCCAGCAGTTGTGGAGAAATTTTTTTGGGTGTATACATGGTGGTGGTTGGATGCCATGGAACACAAACAGTGCCAGTGACAATTGACATGCTAACTGACATAGGTCCTTTTGGGTAACACATGTTTTGGTGTACGTATGGTTGGCTGGATTGTAACTATTTTGAACCGTGCAGTAGCTTTATTTGGAGTGGTAAACTATACTCCTGGGAACTTGGGAGTGCCTCCTAAATGCATTGGTGTAATTATTTTGGACTGTGGACTATTTGTGGTGGGTTGAACTAGTGGGGACATGGCCCCTTAAATACCATCTCTGGTTATGATGCTGTTGTGCTCTATTAGACTGTTAAATTTGTGTTAACTGAACTGTAGTAAATGTGAGTTGTAGCTTTATAATCGTTCTTATCTTTTGACGCTTAAAATATATGTTTTTACGGTTTTATCAAAATTTCGGTCAAAATTCGAATTGTTTGACTGGTCAACTTCCTCGGTTCCCCCCGGTCCGAAATTTTCGAAATTTCTGAAATTCGTCCACTTCGGAGGGCTCCGAAATTTTTTGACTTTTGAATCCCAAAACCTTGATCAGGACTTGGATGATCTCGACATCAGGCTTGACGGCCAACACGACACCCCGGCGGCGGTGACGATCCCAGCGGCGGCACGACTCGCGCTGACGGCTCGACGGCCATCTCAACGGCGACAACTCTGGCAGCGGCACGACCGGCCCGACGCCGACGGCTCGACGGCGACAACTCTAGTCGCGGCACGACCAAACGCCGGTGGCCCAACGGCCACCTTGACCCTAGCACGATCCCGATGCCTACCTCGATCCAGACGACTGCGCTACTACCCGACGGCTACCCCGACCCGAAGGCCACTTCAACCCCGATGACTTGACGGCTACCACTGTTTGATTATGGTCTCATGTTATCACGTATGTGTGTGCATGAAGCTCGATCCAGACTAATTAATAATGTGTGCATACATGCACGCACGTCCTCGAGGCCGACACAAAGTGCATCATCTCTCCACTATACGTATTGCCATATGAGATACGGCCAGGTCCACGCGGCAGCCGGCAAGCTCTAGAAGGTTCCGGACGCGCGAAGGAGGGTTCTAGAGGCCCCTCGTTGCAGGGCAGCTGTTGAGACTTGGCCGGTGAGGGGAGCGCCTAATTTGCGCTCGCCCGCGAGGGGGGCTGCGTGCGCTCGCGAGTCGCGACAAAGCGTGGCCCCCCTACGGGCCCACCGTACTATACTATATACAAAAAAAATGTACAAATTTTTTCATAAATTTTTGTAGCAAAGTTTTATAAACAAACTTTTGCTTGTCTGTGACAAAATTCTTCAGCGAAAACTTTTTTCAACAAAATTTTGTCAACAAATTTTTGCTTGCTTGCGACAAAATTCTTCGGCACTAAATTTTTTGCAACAAAATTGTCAACAAACTTTTGCTTGCGACAAAATTCTCCAGCGACAATTTTTTTGCAAAAAACTTTTGCTTGCGACAAAATTCTCCAGCGATAAATTTTTTGCAACAAACTTTTTCTTGCGACAAAATTCTACAGAGTCAAAATTTTGTCAATAAACTTTTGCTTGTGACAAAAAACTTTAGCGCCAAAATTTTTGCAACAAAATTTGCGACAAAAATCTTCAGCGCCAAAATTTTTGCAACAAAATTTTGTTCAACTAGTCCCACCGACAGTCAGCCTACGAGATACGAGAGGAGCGAGCGCCAAAATTTTAGCGCCAAAATTTTTGCAACAAAATTTACAACAAAAATCTTCAGCGCCAAAATTTTTGCAACAAAATTTTGTTCAACTAGTCCCACCGACAGTCGCGCGGGGGTGGGGGGAGCAAGCGCACGGGCCAGCCGGTGCGCTCGCCTCCAGATTTGGGATCGCGGCCGGTGAGCAAGCAGGGAATTCCTTGAGGCCGAGAGATAATTAAACATGCACGAAACAAACAACCATCAGACTCTATTCTGCACGCTGGGACCTTGTCCGGCGAGGCCCATGTTGCAGCTAGCAAACTACAACTCACCAAGGTAACTATCGACGTTGATCCGTTGGAACTCTGGATATAGGAACAATGATTCGTTCAACCTTGGCCGGCAAGTAAGCAAACGGCCTGCGGATATCTCGCTTGAACTAACCAACCTCGGCGGCGCCTGGAGGGATGGCTGGTTCAGCCCGTACCCTAGCAGCTGCCTATATAAAACCCAACACCCTCACGCCAGGAGGGGAGCTTTTCCCAGGGGAGGAGCCGCCAGGCTGAGCTTTTCCTAGATGGAGAAAGCTTTTGCAGGGAGCAGTCGCAAGACAGATTCCCCGGCGGTCGAGCTGCATCAGCACGCTGAGTTATGGCGCCGTCAGGAGAAGGGAACCAGCTGCAACCCCATGTCCGGCGTCCACGAGCTGAAGGCCGGCGGAAGCTAGGCGGCCTCCATGCGGCCGGCGACCCCAAGCTCCGTACATCGTCGTGGAAGCAGGTGTCCACAAGCAGCGGGGGCCGCCGTGCCCGGCCGCGGATGGCGCTCCCGTCGGCGGTGTAGCAGGCCGTCGACGCCGCCGCGATGCTTCCCGAGCTATAGAAGAGCATGAAGACGTGCAGCGGTGCAGGAGGGTGTCGGCGGCTGCAGAACGGGGTCCTCGTCATCGACAAGATCGTGTACCGGATCATGCGCCGGGCAACAACCTGGTATCACCGCGTTGTCCAGAGACACCTCGCCGCTGGAAGGCCTTCACGTACCATCAAGCGACGCCCGCAGGCGCTTGCACGAGCAGCCAGAAGATCGACGTCTCTACACTTGCATGTGCAGGCAAGAAGATGCAACGTGCCTCTCCAGTCCTCGTATCCATGTGCATGCTGCCCACGGGAAGCCAATCAAGAGAGCAACAAGAAGCCAAAGTACTCCAGAGTCCAGCTCGGCGTACTCGGAGACAGCGCGGATGTCAAGAGGGCGTCGGGCCGGCTGCGACAGCCACGACGACACGCTTGGCGGCTGCGGCGACCTACAGTGGCCACGACACCCGACGGCCATGCGATGCGACCCGATCAACCTCGGCAGTCACCTCGACTCGGATGACTCGGGACGGCGCCGATGCCACCCCGACGTCTACCACAACCCCGACGGGCACATCGTGTGGCAGCGGCCTCTGCCACGGCAGCCATGACGACCCGACGGCCACCCCGACGACACAACCCTGACGGCTACCTCGACTAGGCGGTTACTTCGACCTCAGCATCCCCGACGGCTACCTCGACTAGAAGGCTACCTCGACACCGACGATCGAGCCGCTGCGGCGCGGACTCGGTCTGGAGGCGCTTCTTCTCCTCGACAACCTGCGCCACATGGTCTTTCATCTCGTCGCGGAGCTTTGTGAGCCTGCCAATGTTGTCACTTTGGGATTTGACGTCCCTGTCGAAGGCTTCAACGTTCTCCGAGGCAAGACCTTCCAGGCGTCGGAGCTCCTCTTCACGCTTCTGCGCAGCAGTTGCCTTCCGCTCACATTCATCGACCTTCTGCTGGTACTCCCTTACCTTCTGTTCATATTCTTTTATCCTCTGCTTATACTCGGCGACCATGGAAGCCTGCTTTTCCTTCATAGAAGTGGCCTTCCGGCCATTACTCGCCAGTTCTGCCCGGCCACCTTCAACGGCCTCAAGGTCAGCGACCACTTCAGCGCACGCGGCTTCGAGGCGTTGCAGATGAGAACGTACTTCCGCCTCGCCCTGGCTAAAAGTCGCCTCCTCCAAAGTGGGCCTATGCTCCAGACGTTGTGCTAGCAACCCCATGTGGGTTGTCAATGACTCCAAGTCGGCAGGAAGAGGTGACGGGTATAGCTCCGCCCATGCACCCATAAGCTTCTTCAACATGTCAGCCCCCTTGAATGCATCTAGTGGGCTCTTCCGCAAAAAGCCATGGAGAAGATCTAAGTCAGCGCGGATGACGCCGGCCGAGCGAATTTCCTCCCAAGACCCCATCGGAAGGACGAGGCCTCGAGGGTTTGTAGGCCCATCCTCCATGGAACGGACTGAGCCAACGATGAAGCGAGGGCTGTCTGAGGCCAACTTGGAGACGTAGGATGCAGTCTTCTCCTTCAGCTTGTGCATCCGCTCCATAACGGCGAGCGCCCCCCTTCTCTGCTCCCTTCTCTGTCCTGGCCGGCTCCATGGATGGGATCACGTCGCCTGATGCCTTGGGCTGCTTGGGAACCTCGACCACGTCCTTTCCTTTCAGTTGCCTTGTTCGCTCAGTGAGCGACAACTGATCGAAGCGGTCATCATCTGCATTGCCGCACAAAATCCTAGTTAGAACATGAAGATTATATGATTCAAGAAAGCTGCCCTGAAAAGAAAATAAAAATAGGAGTCTCCAACCACCTTGGGGGTGCTCAGCCTGATCCTCCTTTCCTGCGTCACCACGAGACGGCCCAGCTGGCGTCGCGTCGAGCAGCAACTCAATGTTTGCCGGAGCTTCAGGGATACCCAGAGATTCGATCTGGGCAACGAAAAACTATGTGACATTAAAACTACTTCAAATCACTGACGAAGTAATGAAAACAGTAATAAGAACGTGAAAGAGAACTAGAGCCACTCACGTTCATATCTTCTTCATCGCTGCTATCCTCCCTCGTGACTGTCAAGTCCAACATCTCTTCTGGCGCAAGAGAAGAAGACGGTGGAACATCTTGTGCCTGGCTTTCGGACGCCACCACTGCCAAGCGAACGCGGCGCGAGTCATCAGCAGCCCTCACGGGACTCGTGGACAAAGTGTACGTCACCCCACGCCCCAACTCGTAGTTCTAACACGAAGATGATGACGGCGGCATAGACGACGGAGGCGGCATAGCGTCCCGTGAGGAACGTATAGAGCCGCCAGCAGAGGAGCCGCCATTCCTGGAATCTTCCCCAGCGTGCTTGGCACGCTTTGATTGAGATCCGTCCTGGGACACGAGAGCAGACTGCCCTGCCACGCTACGGCGGGTTGATCTCGACCCCCATTCCGGCCGGTCGGCGTCTCGGCGACGGTCGCCGCCGTCACGATCTGCCTGGCGGCGGGGACTTCCAGCAGAGCGCTTGTTCTCACGACGGATGGGAGCCATCAGAGCTGCAACGAATGCCAACAGAATTTAGAAAGATGCTAGTAACAAAATAGATCCACGGGAGGCAAGCAGAAGTGCAACCAGGAATGCCCACCAACGGCAAAAGTGCACTTAGCACGGAGCTCGGTAGATGGAAGATGGTGCTGGTGTTGCTCGGTGAATTCCTCTGCCGGCCGGTATTTATAGTATCGCCGGCATCGCAGATCGCAACGAAGTTTAGTTGAGAAACATGCGGAGATCCTCATCCGTTATGTAGAGATAATCATTATCCCATCTGTTGCGCGAGGTACAGGTGCCGGATATTTGGGTATGTCCTGCGTGCTCGGAGTTTAAGGCTCTCGGCCGTTCAACTCTCATGTGAAGTCAAGAAGCCCACAAGATTATGTAACGTCCATGTGTGCCAAGGCTGCAGTTCAAGTTAACACATCTCTCCTTATGAAAGATGGCGGGGTCGGCGCGCAGCCAGGCGGTCCACGCCATCAGAAATTCCCTGAGCCGTTCGATTTCGTCATCCGACGGCCGTTTCTTGGCTTCAACAGCGCTCGTCGGCTCCCCAGCGACCCCACGACACGTGCCACCGCACCATTGGCTAGAAGCCTCCAGAGACGTCCCGTTCCCTCGGGCTCCGAAGAGTCGGATAAAAAAAAAGCGGTCTCCCCACTTTTCCAGTTCTTCCCCTCTCCCTTTCGCAGCCTTCCCTGGTAAGCTCCTCCCCTTCTCCTCCGCCTCACTGCCGCCGTCGCCTTTTCTCCACCTTCTTTTCTCGTCCTCGTGGTCCATCGTAGATTGGTAGCGGTGCTTTTTTTTCGTCGGGTTTGCCTTTCGTATTTTTTACCCTCTTTACGCGGTCGGCGGGTTTGACGTCGCGGTCGGCAGATCTGCCGTCGCTGTCGTCCTCGTTTCCTTCTCCCCGCCGCCCCTCTTTCGTGGTCCTCCACAAAAGGTGGATCGGTTTGACCCGGTTTTATACGATTCGTGGAGCTATATTCTGCCTTTTTCCTTTTTCTGGTACCAGCTAGATCTGCGGTCTCCGGCAGATCCGCTGATTTTGGGAGAGATGCGCTGCATATGCTGGCCGTCGGGGCCGCCGCCATGCTCGCCGCCGAGATCGGCGCCGCGACTTCCCCATAGCTGCCGACGGCACTGCCGCCTGGCGGCGAATCGGCAGCGGTTCTGCGTGGCGATGAACAACGATCGGTTCTGTGCTGCTTCAGATAAGGCCAGCCGGATCTGGTCTTGTGCAGCAGCTTGCCTGCTTTTGTGGTTTTACGGAGGCTCTCTATTCACATCTCGCTTGGTCTTTTGTTGGTGAAGTTTTACTACTCTCCTCGGTTCTTGGTCTGTTCAACATTTTTTTTTTCTCTCTCATGCTGTTGGGCGATTTTTTTCCTCTGCTGTTAAGCGATTGTTCCTCCTGCTTTCTTACTCGATTGGATCTATGGCCTTGCTCTCTCTTTTTTCTGCCCCATTTTTTCTTCCCTTCGTTTTCTGTACTGGTTTAGATCGCATTTTCCTTACAAAGTTATGTGCTACTTTTTTCCCCTGCTGTTAAGCGATTATTCCTGCTGCTTTCTTGCTCGATTGGATTTATGGCCTTCCTCTCTCTTTTTTTCGCCCCATTTTTTCTCCCTTTCGTTTTCTGCACTGGTTTAGATCGAATTTTCCCACAAAGCTATGTACTGCCATAGATTAATCTTTCCCCTGTTTCCGTTTGCAAGGCTTTGCTAGGAGGAGAGGGAATCGTTGCTTCTTTTCCTTCACGCTACCAATCTCCGCTGGTCCCATTCACATCTTGGTAAGTTGAGCCTGTTGAGATGTTCCCCTTTTTTTTTGAATTGTGTATGTTGTTAAGCTCCGTCTGCGTGTACTCTTACGAAAATATGGTGACTGCTTCTTCATCTTCCAGCTCGTCATCGTAGCTGCTGTGGTGCAAGATATTGTTGCTGCACTATACGAGATTGCTCTACACCAAGCGCTTCTGCAGTTTCCTTTTTCAGACCCACACGCTCCATATCCTTGGTCAGTGCATAAATCTCCTTTTTTTTTTGTTCCTTTTATATGTGTGCATGCATATATACGTATGGTTACTTTTCTGTGAAATGTGTGCCTTCTGTATGTTTACTTGGCGATCTATATTTGTGTTTGGTATGATGCGATCTTATTCAGTCAAAGTGCTTGCTTTTGCCGCACATATATACCTGCGATCCCACAAGCTGCCCAGTTGATCTTGGCAGTTAATTAGTGGTAGTGTCTGTTTACTGGCCCCTTCCAAAGTTCAACTAAAATTGCTACGAATGCATAAAAAAAAAATAAAAAAAATCTATAAAGAATTGATATGGACGCATGGAAAATTTGTGTAACCAAATACTTCTGTGGTCCTTCCACTTACAATTTCATTCTCTTTCCTTTCAAGCTATTGGATTTTATACCTATGGAATTACAGGATGGCTGACTGACTAATATTCCTCATTTCCTAATTATAAAGAATTGATATGAACCCATACAAAATTTGTGTAACTAAATACTGCTGCGGTCCTTCCATTTACAGTTTCATTCTCTTTCCTTTCAAGCTATTGGATTTTATACCTATGGGATTACAGGATGGCTGACTGACTAATCTTCCTCATTTGCTTTTTTTTTTTCCTGCTGGTTTTTCTTCCCTTTATTTTCTCTTACTTATATTTTCCTTGACTTCCTCACTGTTTGTATTTTTTATATGTAGATTATCTCCCCCTCCCCCCCACACACACAACACTCAAGCCTGTTTCTCCTTTTAATATTATTTTCCTGCTTTTTTCGTTGATTTCTTTTTCCCTTTTTTTCCCTCTTTTCTCTTTCAACTACCAGCTACATCAAATTAAAGAGTTGGCAACATCTCAAGGCAGCATGTTTATCATTGGTGCAAGCTACATTTCGCTCCTTCGAGCTGTGTCTGCCCGATGCTCGTTGCCTTATGTCTCGACTATTTGTGAAGTCGCTGCTGATGGTACAATACTATATGGCATCGAGTTAGAAATGCCACAGATGTTGTCTTCCCCTGTTTCACATCGAGTTTTCTTTTGGTCAGCTACACACTCAGATGCATCTGCAGGCTATGAGCAAGCTGCCTTCCAAGCTGTTTGTTATTTGCAGTCTGTGTACGGCTTTGTGGTGATGGATTACAGTTTTCAGGGATTGCTTATTTACCAAAAGATTGCTCAGACAGCGCTTTCTCTAGCAGCAGTGCCATTTTCTTTTTCTCCTCTGTAGATTCGGTGTATTGTAAGCATAAAACATCCATGTTCTATTGTCAGTAGCGACATTACCTTCTGCATGAATAGAGAGAATAAAGTGCTGCCAGTTTCTTTGTTAACATGACATGTGTACTTTAGAGTTTTATTTGTAACGTCATAAAGCTGCATCAAATAAATAAAATTTCTTTTACATAATATATGTATATATATACATACATATATATATATATACATATATATATATATACATACATATATATATATATATACACATATATATATATATATACATACATATATATATATATACACATATATATATATATACATATATATATATATATATATATATATATATATATATATATATATATATATATATATATATATATATATATATATATATAAGTATGCTCCCTATTGTCTGTTTCACTGAGCTTTGGTCCTCTTTCTACTCTCTTTTATTCTCTGTGTTCAGATTCGCTTTCTCATTGATGTCTTACACTTCTATGATTAACTTATTTGTTGACTTTTCGTTTGATTTATCTGTTGTTTCTCTCTGCCATCCTGAATCCTATAGACAGAAATATTTTTTTTAAAAAAAAATGTCAACGCGGCTCAACACCTATACTCAGAATACGGCAAATCAAACATGTAAGTGAGCTTAGCTCTCTGCGCACCTGTGTGTTGCTTCTATCCTACGCATGCTAATTTTTTCCTCCTATCTCCCTCTTTGTTTGTTTTTTCGCTTTCTTCTAATTTCCACACACATAGCATCTTCAAATGCAACGAGTAAGCGGTCTGCACGGCGGAAGAGAGAATGTATGTTTTCATGACATTTATCTTTCGCTCTCTTTTGCTCCTTCATAGGCTTAGCATAGAATGAACTCTAAGGCTTAGCTCATGTCTTGTAGGTAGCACCGGTCAGTATACTCCTAATCAAATTGATCCTAGTGAGCGTCGGCAAAAACGCCGAAAGCGTTTGGCCTGAAAAACGTTTAGCTTCTGCAGGTGATACCTAATATGCAATTTATGATCCATTTATTTTCCGCACTAGCTATTTTAACTTTCCTCTCCCCCCGACTTACATAAATTTTATTCATTCACAAAAACCCACTGATTACTAACAGGGCCTCTACTATCTGGTGCACACTCTCTGCAGTGTGGCCATTTTAGTGAAGAGTATATAAATGCGCTGAAAGGTACAATACTGTACAAATAAGTACTGTTATGCAAAGTATTGTTATTACCTTTACCTCAACACTTTCTCATATGTCTGCTTATGAATTCTTAAACATTCTTAAACAGCATCCTATCCAAATCGTTCGTATTATGGCCCACCAGAATATGAATGCCGTCATTGTCATGCTGTTTTCTGGTATGCAGAGAGAATTAAGTCCGATTCTAGCCAGCGCAATAGACGCATTGTTTATAACAATTGCTGCAAAGGTGGGAAGGTCACCATCCCTCCTTTCCGCGATCGACCTGAACCTTTAGCCTCTCTTACCAAATTCGATGGTGATGCTCAATCAAAAAAATTTATGAAAAACATTAGACAATACAACTGCTTATTTGCTTTCACATCGATGGGTGCAAATATAGATCGATCTATGAATGATGGTCGGGGGCCTCCTGTCTTTAAAATTAATGGCCAAGTGCATCATCGAATTGGTTCTCTGCTGCCTCCCGATGGGAGCCCACCGAAATATATACAGCTATACATTTATGATACCAAAAATGAAGTGCAAAACAGAATCCAGGCTTTAAGTTCAGATGAAAGACCCAATGATGCATTGGATCCAAACATTGTCGAAAGTCTAATGAAAATGCTAGATGAGCACAATCCATTTGCTAAAACTCTTAGACTTGCAAGAGATAGACTAGCTGAATATGGTAACGAAGAATTGGCAATTAGAATTATTGGGGCAAAAGAAGGTGATCCAGTTCAATACAATTTGCCAACCACTGAGCAGCTTGCAATGCTTGTGGTTGGGGATTTTACTCTCGACACATTCCAACGCGATATTATAATCCAAACCAAAGCTGGAAGGCTGCAGCACATATCATCATTGCACCCAGCTTTCATGGCACTTCAATATCCATTGCTATTTCCATTTGGAGAACGTGGGTTCCAAGTTGGAGTGTTATATACTGGTGTCAATCCGACTGAAAAAAATGCAAGACTAAAAATGACAATGCAAGACTATGCTCGTTACGAATTTCACTATCGAAAAAGGCAGCCTAATCCATATCTATGCTATGGAGCCTTATCAACTCAAGCTAGAATTGATATTCGAGCTTGTATTGATGAAAATAGATTATGGTTCATTCTTAACAATCAATCTAAATTACGTGTGGAAAACCTCCAAGGTATAGCTGATGCTGTAGGCCGCGGATGCATAGATGGCAGTGAAATGGGTAAACTAACTGTATTGCCTGCATCACACACCGGTGGTAGACGCTACATGATACAAAATTATCATGATGGTATGGCAATCTGTAGAGTCTACGGCCCTCCAGATTTTTTCACTACATTTACCTGCAATTCCAAATGGCGTGAAATAGAGGAGGGTATCTTCGAGCCTGGACAGAAAGCTACTGATAGAGCTGATATCGTTGTTAGAGTGTATAATATGAAGCTCGAAGAAATGCTTCAGGACATAAAAGATGGCACGGCTTTTGGCCCAGTTGATGCAGGTATATCTGCATCATATTTGCTGTCGATATCCATTTACAAATACATAGCCACCTTCTTGTTTATGAGTATTTTTATTATACCATGTCTAACTTTTCTTCCTTATTTCCCTATCCCCTGTCTCTTCCCCACCCTCCCCTCCCCCCCTCTGTTTCTCCTTCTTTTTTAACGCTTCATACTGCAAATGTTGAAGTCCTCCACACCGTCGAGTTCCAAAAACGAGGTCTTCCACACGCTCACATCATATTGTGGATTAAAATGGACACAACACATCCAACACCAACTCTCATCGACTCCTTCATAAGTGCTGAAATCCCAGATCCCACAAACTGATCCATTGGGATATACATTAGTGGCAGAACATATGATACATGGCCCATGCGGTGCAGCCAACCCAAATTCTCCATGTATGAAAAATGGAAAATGCTCAAAAGGTTTTCCTAAGCCATATCAGCCTGAAACTATCATCGATGAACACGGTTTCGCTATATACAAAAGACCTGAAAATAATAAGTTCGTTGACAAGGGTGGAGTTAGACTAGACAATCGGTGGGTTGTTCCATACAACATGTACCTTCTGAAAAAATTCCAAGCTCACATCAATGTTGAATGGTGTAATAAGGGTATATTCATCAAGTATCTTTTTAAATACGTCACCAAGGGCCCTGATTCTGCTAAGGTTTACATCGAGCGAATTAGAAATGGTGAAGAGGCTCCACGTGACGAAGAAACTCAAACTAGAAATGAGATCAAAGAATACCTTGATTGTCGCTATATCTGTGATCAAGACGCTTGCTGGCGAGTCTTTGGTTTTGATATCCATAGACATTTTCCTCCTGTTCAAAGACTCACTGTCCATTTGCCTAATGAAAACAATATAGTATATCCTGAACATGCAAATATGGCTGCTGTACTCTCGCAAGAATTCTTGAGAAGGACGACATTAACCCAATGGTTCGTCGCTAATCAAAAATACTCTGATGCAAGAACACTAACTTACTGCGAGTTCCCATCGAAATGGCGTTGGGTTGAATCATCACGGATTTGGGAGCGCAGGCACAATACTGGGGGTAAAATTGGTCGTCTATATTATGTTCACCCATCTGTAGGTGAACGATATTATCTTAGAATGTTGTTGATGGTAGTTAAAGGGGCGCAGAGCTATGAGGACATGCGGACTTATAATGGTGTTCTTTTTGACACATTTAAGGCTGCTTGCAATGCGCGTGGCCTCTTAGGTGATGACAAAGAGTGGTACAATGCTTTTGATGAGGCTGCTGCATGGGCAACTTCAGCACAGCTTAGACAACTCTTTGTCACCATGCTTCTATATTGTGAGGTGAACGATGAATACACATTTTTCCAAAAAGTCTGGAAGTTTCTTGCTGATGATATACAATATCAGTTTAGAAATGCGATAGGAAATCCAAAGTACGAAATACCAGAAAATGACCTTAGAGACTATTTGCTAGATGATCTGGAAACTTTGTTTGCCAAAAATGGTGGAAAAATAAGAGATCACAATTTGCCGCATCGAACAAACTCATACCAATCACTGTCTGGTAATCGCTTGATTCAAGAAGAATTAGCTTACTGTCTTGAAGATTTATTATCCCAATCCGACAAGTATGTGTCCACTCTAAATGATGAGCAGCTTTATGCGTATAATTGCATCACAGATACTGTTTTAAATGGAAAACCTGGCTTTTTCTTTGTTTCTGGTTATGGTGGTACTGGGAAAACATATTTATGGAATGCTATTGTTTCTTTTCTCCGTGGCCAAAGAAAGATTGTCCTTACAGTCGCTTCTTCAGGAGTCGCGTCTTTATTGTTGCCTGGAGGAAGAACTGCTCATTCTCGTTTTAAGATACCTTGTGACATAGAAGAAGACACTGTTTGTGATATTAAGCGAAATTCTATGACTGCTGAGCTTATTGAATCTACCTCCCTTGTGATCTGGGACGAGGCACTAATGACACATAGGAGAGCCTTTGAAGCGCTAGATAGAACTTTCCGTGACATTATGTCAATGTGCTCTGAAAAAGCTAGAACACTGCCATTTGGTGGAAAAGTAGTTGTCCTGGGTGGTGACCTTAGACAAATTTTACCGGTGATAGAAGGCGGCACTAGGCCACAAATAGTGAACGCTGCAATAGTTAACTCACCACTATGGAGACACATTACTGTATTGCACCTAACTAAAAATATGAGACTTCAAACACCAAGCTTAGATCCTCAAAGCCAGGAGGAACTTGCTGCTTTTAGCAGGTGGATCCTGGACATCGGCGAAGGAAAGATTAAAGCTACAGCTGCTGATGGTGAGACAGAAGCTACATGGATTAAAATCCCTCATGAACTACTGCTGATGCCAACTAATGACAAAATTGGTTGTCTAATCAATGCTGTATATCCGGAATTAGCATGCAACTACTTCGATAGTTCATACCTTGGGGCACGTGCAATATTAACACCCACAAATGAAACAGCCGACTGCATCAACACCCATATTGTCTCTCTAATCCCAGGGGAACAAAAGCAATACCTAAGCTATGACAAGGTGACTAAAGCCCCTGGCACACATGATTCATACGATCTTCTATATCCTGTTGAATTCTTGAATTCACTCAATGGAAACAACTTTCCACCGCATGAGTTGATACTTAAAAAAGGAGTGCCAGTTATGCTGCTCAGAAATCTAAACCAGTCTGATGGGTTGTGCAATGGTACTAGGCTTATAGTTAGAGACTTAGGAGATATGATAATAAAAGCTCAGATAATGACTGGAAGTCATGCTGGAAAAACAGTAGCGATACCACGTATTTGTTTAACACTAAGAACACAAAATGGCCATTTGTCCTTGAAAGGAGACAATTCCCTATAAAAGTCTGCTATGCTATGACAATAAATAAGAGTCAAGGGCAAACTTTGTCTTCAGTTGGGGTGTACCTAAAAACTCCTGTTTTCAGCCACGGACAATTATATGTTGCTGTTTCCCGTGTAACATCAAAAAAAGGCCTCAAAATTATGATAGAAGATGAAGACGGGAACTGCACTGATACAACCAGAAATATAGTCTATCAAGAAGTACTTTCTATGATTAGACATACTAATGCTTCATGACTCACTGTGAATTACAACTACTGAGTATATGTGCCTATATCTTCACTGTTTATGTTGCTTTTTGCCGTCGCTTATATCTAAGTACCACTACATACGTTTATAAATAAAGTATGCTTGTTCTACTATTTCACACCTATTTCCTTCAGCATATCTATATTTTAGATTCTAATCTTGCCTCTTATGTATTTTTTTTCCTCTTGATACAGCATGCAACATGTCGTACAAGCTCCTTTCTGCCCTTCGCCTAAATGACCACTATGCAAGGATTTGTGTCCGTGTGACAAGGAAATGGGAGTACAGAGGCCCTGCTGATGACGGCCCAGTTCTCCATGCGGATCTAGTCCTGGCAGATCATGAGGTATGCATTCCCCTTGTGCTTCATTTACCATACTCATAATTCATTGTCCTATTTTACTTTCTCTTCATTTTTTTACCTTCTGCTTCATTTTCCCTTGTTATGAATCCTTCTCTTTTCTCCCTACCCCCCACCCCCACCCTCCTACTTTCGCATTACAAAATACAAAATAAATGCTCAGCTTATGCAGATTTCTTCTCTACTTAAAAATAAAATGATTACTTTGTCACCCTTTTTCAATCACAGGGAAATTCTATGTACGCTGAAATACCCCAGGAACTACTAGCTGACTACAATGATCACATACAAGAGAGTCATATCTATGAGATACGTCGTTTCAGAGTTGCGAATGCTAAGAGTTTTTACAATGCTGTTGATGCACGCTTCATGATTTACTTCACAGTTCACACCCAAATTGTGAACCCAACGAACCCTCCCACTACATACCCACGTTACACATACAGCTTAACTTCATTTGAGCAACTCCCAATGGTTGTTGGAAATGTACAAAAGTTTGTTGGTAAGCTCACATGCCAATATTTTTTTCCACTAACCATATACAACTGCTATTTTTTTCCACTATGCCTATTCTAAGTTCCTATTCCATGTCATAGATGTCCTTGGTATCATTGTTGAAATCAATGGAGTTGAAATGGTTCAGCCACCTAATGGTCATGCTCCTACTCCTACTAAAAAGCTTATTCTTAGAGACGCCACGTATGTATTCCTAAACAGCCCCATGTTTTCCTGTACCATTTATTTTCCTTTTCTCTGTATTAGACTTTTGAACAAATGACACAGGCTAAAATTTTTTACTCTTTTTTTTTCAGTGGCCTTGAAACACCACTGACTCTATGGGGCCAACGAGCAGAGCAATTCAGTATTAATGGAGTCTACAACAATGATGACCCAAGACCAGTTATTGTCCTTTTTGTAGGCTGCCTGATGAAAACTTTCCAAGGTATTTTCTTCACAGCAGCAACATTTATTTTTATTTTATCTATATTGAACAATTGATCATGTTGATATTGGTGCAACTGTCTTTTGCCAAATAGGTCAAGACTATTTAAGCGGAAGCTCTGCATGTAAATGGTATTTCAATCCTGATATTCCTGATGTTCCAGAGGCCGAGGAATTGTACAACAGGTAATGCAACAATAACATTTACACACGCCATTTACAGAATATGTATAAAGATAGTAAAAAAAAAAGAAATACAATCTGTCACTCATGTAAACATCTCCTCTTTAATAGATACAGTGATGAGCGAATTGAGATCAGGCATGGTGCACCTGCTCCTGCACCTGTGGTTCAACCACAGCCTCCAGTTCAGCAAGAGACAAGATACCTACAGGATTTGCTAGCCATAGATCCATATGAGTTCCCAGTAAGATGCTAATCACCCCTGAACACCTGTTCCGATTCGTACTGCCATTTAATACATACAACAAAATAATATGAGACTTATCACTACTCATTATGATTTGAAACAGCAAAATGGATGTCGCTGCACAGTTACCATTGCTCGGCTAGTCCCACATGTGTCTTGGTGGTTTCCTTCTTGTGTCAGATGTGGAACATCTTGCACACCAGACTCTGATGGCTACGCATGCCGCTCATGCGGCAGCAAAAATTACAGACATAAGTAAAGCAACCTACCTTACAGTTCAAATACGTTCTTCCATACCTGACTCCTTGACTTTACTCAGTTTCCAATAATGGCTACCTTTTTTTTTAGATACAAACTGTTATTTGTCGCTTCAGATGGCACCGGAGAAGCAGAAATGATATGCTTTGGCCAGCTTGCCCAACGCATCATTGGAAAGCCAGTTCAACAAGTGTTGCGGACTGTCAGACGTAATGAAGATTTCCCTCCAGATATAGCAGGGATTGTATCCCATAAATATACATTTGTACTGACAATCACAAATCAAAGCTTCTATACAAGGAACAGGTCCTTCATGGTCAATTCTATCGTTGCTTCCTACGGTAGGCAACGAGCAATTCCTCAGATTGAAGCCGGCTCGTCCAGCCATCAACTTTCTCATCCCAGAAGTTCCGCGCCATCTGCTTCTGCAAAAAATAGCACCAGTTCCAGCTCAAGACGTGCACCACAGCCAGCAATGCGCCACTATGTATGCCCCCTCGGCCTTCTATAATCTTATACATGCCTTTCTGCCTTCAGGCTCGATGCGTGTAAGAAAAAATGTTTCCTCACAATTCTACTTTCTTTACAGACACCTCCACGCAGTCCAGCTACTACCCAGATTCCTGCTCAAGATGCACCACCTCTGTGAGTACACTATGCACACTTCTTTCTTACCAAACACTTCAACACATGTCGCTATAATTTTAGCCAGTTCCATTCCCACATTTTTTAGGGATGCTGTGGACACACCAATAACTTACTCAGCAAGAAAGAGACTAAACTGTGATACCACTGAAATTGAGGAAGTAAGCACCATTTCTACATACTTTATAGAAACACATCATGCACTTGCACAACAAATTTTACTACTTCTTCTTCCTCCTCCTTTTCTTCTTTACTCGATCTAGGAATCTGATGATGGAAACCCGAAGAGGGCAAGGCCCGCTAAGATGAAAGGCGCTACTAACACATCTGAGAACCAATCTTCTACAAGAAAGAGGCTCACATATGATGTCACTGAACCTGACGAAGTAAGCACCATTTCAGCAAACTTCAAACTTAAACGAGAAACAACATACACTTGCCCACTAAATTCTTGTCTTTCTCTTTTTCCTTTATCGGATCTACTATTAAATCCTCAGGAATCTGATGGTGAGAACAAGAAGATCACAGGGCTTGCTAAAATGAAAGGCATCGCAGAAACATCAGAGGACCAGTCTGCAAATGAATTAGCTCGAAAAAGGTTATACTCCTAATCTGAATGCTTTTGGTTAACTAAGTAGCAATTCTAATGGTACAGGAACATAACACACTGGCTCCACCCCCGCTTCTTATGTACAGGCCTTCTCCTGAACACACCAAAACAAGTAGTCAGAAGAGCATAGAATGCAAGGCTCCTCGCTCTCAGAAAAACAAATGAGAAGGTTAGTGAATTCCATTCATCATCTCTGCATTACAAATGAGCGATTGCAATTTTTCCCCAATATATTCTTATGGTCCTTCAGATATTCGCTGCAGGCCCCATATCTTTTGGAGTCGCTTTTGCTTAGCAGCTGCTGGACCTACGTAGCAGAGCAGCCCTTTTGACATGTACATAGACTCCGAACTCCCAAGAAGTGTAGCCATCCCCTACATGAACTATCGCCTACACCCTCCAGTTGCATGTTACGTGCCTTGTAACATTAATAGTCAAGGCAAGCAACATACAACTGTCTGATTAGGGAACCTCTGCCCTTTGTGTTATTTGGGACATATGAAACTGCTGCCTTGCGCTCTACCGCTGCATGTTGCATGCTCTCTAACACTCTGTATAATAATCGGAGCAAACAACCAGCAGCTACTTCGTTAGGAAGCCTCTACATGTCATATCATGTACCAAGTGCGAAAACTACTATCTGTTTATCGCAATATTAGTATCCTATGTTTAGACTGCTTTTCTGTCGCTGTTGGTTTTGATATGAAATAGCTGTCTGTGTAATATAATTGCAGGTTGCTTCCCAACCGCTGTTAGCTATTATATGCCGATATTACTTATGATTGCATACCACGTGCACCATGACTTTGTACATTGCCAAATAACAGATGTAACAATTCATATTGACAAGCATTAAAATCTGTAATTTCCGACTACGTATCTTGAAATCACAATGACTAACATTAAAAATAGATTAAATAGTCCCACTGATGTCTAATCATCTATTGTATCAAACATTTCAACCAATGTCTAATTAATCTTTTCTACGCCACTTTTTCTTCCTTTAAACTGAATCATACATCTTTCAACTCCACGTCATGGTACATAAAAAAAAAAAACCCTTAACTATGAATTTCCATTCAATCTCTTAATTATCTATCCATACTGCTTATTGACACTTCTCTACGACCAACACCGAAAAAAAAGAAAAAAAGAGAACAAGAGAAACAAGGAATCACACACAAAAAAAAAATAATAAAAAAATAAAAAGAAGGGACAAAGAGGAAAGAACTGTACACCAAAACTCTAGAAAAAACTGTAACAGCATGCCAGCACAGCGTTCAAGTAGCCTCCAGAGACTTCTACTGCCAGTCAGAAACCAATGCACTGCCGGCTAACTCCATAAATTTGCAGCTCTCCCTCTCCCATCCTAGCTTTCCAGAATTCAACCATCACTTCAACCTTCATCGCCTCACAGAATAGAGCCCGGATCATTCATGTATGTGTACGACCACACAACAAGAGCATATGTTAAAAGGGTATGTTCATACTTATAATTTCATACTTCATATGCATATATACTATTACAATAATCGAACTCCAAGTCTCTTTCCTATTGTATTCAACTCTTTTTCTATGCTTCTAATATTTTTCAACTATTAGCGTCATTTTTTCCCCCTACAATCATACCTTTGTTACAATTCACCGCATATATATATCTTATTCCTCCTTTTCTCAGGAGCCAATCGTTGTCCACATCGACCGAAAGCAAATCTTCAATCAGGCTGCAGAAAGGCTAGGGTTACATGTCAAGCGAGAAATACCGCTTAAAATTAGACAAGATGATTTTCTAGCCAAAATCGAAGTTGTTGCTACTCAAACCAATGACCTCCTACAGTTCTATGGAGATTTCTCACCCACTGAATATGAGGCCATTCAGAGTGCGTATGACGCAGCAATTAATCACTATGTCAACAAAAAAATGTTGGCTATTGATGATTTCAATTATGCTCCCTTTAAAAAAATGCAGTCACATTTCTTAACATCTCAGCAATATCTGATGTACTCAGAAGAAAGTGAAACACTCCTTGAAAATGAGCTTGACCTCAAAATACAAGGTTACAAAAAATTAGCTTCTATCCTGAACGACACATGCAAAGAAAATGCTGAGGTCCTGCCTATATCAATTGAACAGTACAAAACACCATGGGACAACGAAGAACAGACTAAAATCACATTCACTGGCAACGATACATCGGCGGATCCGTTTAATAAGATAGCTAAATCCTTTGCTGCGATGAATGAAATCATCAACCTTCACGGATATGAGCCAAGAGCGGGAGACCGTAAAGGCATCAGAGACTACAGAAACAAAACAGCATGGACAGACTACCCCAACTAGAGTTATTAGCTATATAAATTTTAAGTTGCCATGCAATCCGTATGCAGTTATTAGTGTGTAATGACGTTTTTTTTATTATCACCTAATATGTACTTCTACATCTGTATATTAGTTTTGTCACTATCGCCTATGTACTTCTATGTGTGTGCACACATAGCTAGACTCTCACTACATAAATGTATAATTATATATCTATGTACATTACTTATACTACTATATGTATTTTCCAACGATTAAAAAGTCGTGTTTTTTATACCTTCATATCTTTCAATACTACCTAATTTATGCATACTTAGAAAAAAAAACCCATTTCTGATCATATGGAACTGTTAATACTTTTCTTTTTAATACTAATGCGATGACACCTAGCTGTAAACTTAAAAAAAAAGTAAAAAAAAAAAAAAAAAAAAAAACTAACTAGAACCTGTATGCATTTTCCTCGGCCCAGTGAATGGAGAAAGCCCACAACAAGAATAGAGATTAAGGCCGCAGCAACGCCTTCTTAGCAGCCCAAAACGCACCATCAGCTTACAAAAACACTGTTCTCTTCCTTTCTTTTTTTTTCCCTACGCACCGACAGAACTGGTCAGAAGTATCACGAAAGACCTACCTACCTCTCCCTTGGATAAACACGAATAAAGATCTTGCCCCTTCCGTTTCTATCGTCTCCATTGGATAAGCTCAAGAGAAGGCGAAGAGGAGCAACAGAAACAGAGCGCGACGCCATCCGAGGAAAGCTGCGCGCTGGCCGCGTCTTCACCTTCGTTTCTCGGTGAGCGTCACCTACCCCAGTCCCCTTCCCTAGTCTCCCTGCTGTCCGGCGAATGCCGCCGATGAACCCTCCATGCCGACTTACCCGTCCCCAAGCCGTCGCCTTTCTGTGAGTTACGGCCTTGGCGATTTACTTCTACATGCGCGCTGCGCTCACTAGGTATCCCACGCACATGGCCGGTTATTCACGCCGCCATGCCACTCTGGCCATCCGCCCCAAGCCCGTCCGTGCTCCGACAGATCTAGACCACTTTAGCCTTCCTAGCGTAGTTTCAGTTCGATTTTATCGCACAAGAATAGTATGCTACAAATGAAATTAACTTTCCTAATAGATACAAAACTGGCATTGTGCTTACATATTTACATCCATTGCCAAGATAGCAGCCATTACTAATTAAACTAAACTGGTAAAGTTGCTGTACCCTTCCTCGTTAATTCTATTATGAAATAGCGACCATTGTTTATTGAACTAAGCTGAAAACATTGATTTACCTTTTCCTCGGAATATTTTTCCTTCTAAATATTGCAACTTCTTTCTTACTTTTTCACCTTCATTCACCCCTTTATTAATATATTTTCTTAATCCCTCCATTCTGTCGTTATTTTAGACAAATAAAGAAACGCATAAAAACATCCTTCTATTCTTCGATATCTGCTTTTTGCTCTCTCAATCTTTAATACACCACTTTTCACTATTTGCAGAAGCAACAAGAATTGCAGCAGGAGCATAGCACCAACTCCACCGAGCAGCAAAAACAATGGTACATACCCCACGTTTAAACTTTACATTTCATTTGCACTTTATCTTTCAAATTACATACACAGCAGACACTTAGATTTACTTCTCATTCTCTTTGACAGGATACTAGCTTTACTAATCAGGTCGCCTATGTTGAAGTTACTGATGAAATAAACAAAAGAGAACAAGCCCTTTCCAATGCTGTTGTAGCAAGCCCACTAAACCAGACCAAACCTAAGCTCCTCATCACAGACATCCAACTGGCTCTGCAAAACAAGTTTGGTGAATCAGCCCAACCAACCAAAGTAGAAAGCTTCCCTCCAGATTTCATCCTCCACTTCCCCACACCATATATGCAGCAAACTGTTTTATCCTATGGATCTATAGAAGGTCCAAACTTCATCCTCCGCCTATCTCCATGGACAAATGATTACCGATGCACCAAAATTCCATATAACACTCTAGTCACAATTGACATTGAAGGCATTCCTCCACAAGCTGCTGTGCCACAATCCCTAGATACTGTTCTGAAGCCTCACTGCAATGTGCAGGCCTGTGACTTTGATGAAAACACTGGCATCTGTACCGCTATTGCTTATGCACAAAGTCCGGCAACAATTCCTGCTACTCGCATTTTAGGCTTATCTTACACCCATGGCACAGACCTCCATTCCTTCCCACTGACCATACGCGCAAATCATTACACTGTACCAGAAAACGAAGCCACCACCCAAGGTTTCCCCCTTAAACTCCGCGCAAGTCATAACGCTGTGCCACAAAAGAAAACCACTACCCAGTGGGCACACAACATATCTGCAGGAACCGAGAACACCGACGCATCAAACAACTATGATCCGGGTAGGCATAACGCACACTACTGCTTAGTATACAATTTATCTCCTTATTACATTACTGGTCCTACATTCACATAACAGAACTTGATGAGGATCCAGACGCGGTGAGACAGACTTTTGAAGAACTCTTTGCAAGTAAGACATCAAAAACTCCATTTCCTTGTCTTTTTAAATACATATAAACATCAACTTTTAATGCTACATTAACTACTTCTATCCAACCATACAACAGAACAAAAAGAAGATGAAGAGGCATGGAACACGCGATATATACCCAAAAACAACTACTCCTTCCATGACTACAGCTCTGACAGCTCATTCGATCCCAACGACTACGAACACGCAGGTATTCATGAAACAACTCCCTCAATTTCTTTCATCCCATTAAATGACAGTCCACCACTTTTTTCTAAATTAAATAATTGATACAATTTTGACATTACTAAACACATCTCCTTGTAGACCCAGATCGTGAGCCACGGTGCTGGAAATATGGAGGTTAGAGAGCCAACTCAACCATGCATCAAGGTACCATCATGATTCCGCATTACTCAGACTGTTCATCATGATAAATTGTATTCACTGAGGTTTCATCTAGTATTTATTTCATTTCCCTTCACACATGCAGCTTATGTATCACCATTAATCGGCATTATCACCATGACACCGCCTGCCATGCCATCAATTCCCCAGAACTCTACAATATCACCACCTGCTTCATATCATTAAAAATCACCAGCTTTGACTGGTGCTATTGTAAATTATGTAAGACTGTTTCAATCGTGTTGTAATGATATCACTATGTATTGTAACACCCCAAGGTACCAATCCTTCTATGTGAACATTTTCTGTTATTAAATTAGATGTTGCATCCTATGTCATCACCGTATCTCGTTACAATTGCATACTCGCCTTTTGCTTTATCCATCAAATTTGCTCATAGATTCGGCCGCGCGCATGGGCGCGCGCAAATCACTAGTCGATATATTCCCGTCCAAGATAATTTTCACCAAGTTGAGTTTAAGTTTGCTCCGCACTCAAACTCTACTTGATGAGGGGGCATTTGTTCGACGATATTTTGTACATGATATGCATCCACTAAAAATTAGTATGTGAACCACACGTACGTGTACGTGCCATGGAAGAGCTGAGCAGCAGTCACGTACAAGAACCTAGGGTGCTACGTGAGGCGAAGTTCTCTCGCCGGCCAGAAATGATTAAAAGGCTCGGCAGTTTTGGCTGCCCAAACCACCAGCTAATGATTATGGAGACTTTATTCTTTAATTAAGTAAAGGGCCCAGGCCGGTGAGTTTACTTAACGTCAACCATCCTTATGGGCTCACGTAGCAAAAAGGAAGGCCCATGCAGATACTCTTGGCAAGGACTCTCTCTTTGTATGCGCACCTGCACATCTCCTTCGATCCATATATACGTATAAATACCCAAGCCTGGTGTATACGGGAGAAAACTATGGATTCGTGCGTAGCTTTCTTACCATCCCACCTATGCATCACTTGTAATTGAGTGGGAGATGCATTCCTTTTAAAGTAAACCGTGGAGGCCCATTTAGTCCCGGTTTGTAACACAAACCGGTACTAAACGGTGAACGTTAGCACCGAATTGTAACACTAGCCGGTACTAACGTGCGCCGTTTAGTACCGGTTTGTGTTACAAACCGGGACTAAATGGGTCTCTGAGGCTTCCAATGTTACAAACCGGTACTAAATGGCTCGGTGACCATTTTAGTACCGGGTTTTAGACAACCAGTACTAAATGACAAGGGACCAAAGGTCATTTTTCTTGTATGTGAGTGCACCACGCAAACATCTCCGAGGTTGGGCGTCACACAAAAAGGGTGAATACAAGCACGAGAAAGCCTCTCTCCAAACTGTCATTAATGACTTAGATGTTGCCGCTGAGTTCAGAGAACTAACGGGAGTTGAGCGAGATCAACTTGCCCAGGCAAGAGATCATTTGACTAAGCTCCTTCGGGAGGAGGAAATAAAGTATTATCAGCAAGCAAAAACAACCTTCTAGGGGATAGTAATACTACATATTTCCAAATGATTGCCAATGGCAATTATAGAAAAAAAAAAAGAATATTCTCCCTAGACCACGAGAATGAAAAGGTTGAGGGATAGGCGAACCTAAAGACTTATATCACTCGATTCTATAAAGATCTATTTGGTGCACATGAGGAAAACTCCTTTACTCTAGACGAGTACGTCTAGAAAGGATGATATTGCTCAGGTCACACATGAAGAGAATGACTTCATGACTGCCCCATTCACAGAAAAGGAGATTAAGGATGCAATATTTGAGATGAACCATAACAAAGCACCAGGTCCAGATGGCTTCCCTGCAGAATTTTACCAAAAATTCTGCGACGTCATCAAAGGTGATTTGATGCAAATGTTCCACGACCTCCATGCTGGAAACCTGCCACTTTTTAGCTTGAATTTTGGGGTCATTACTTTAATCCCAAAAGTTTAAGATGCCAATCGAATCCAGCAGTACAGGCCCATTTGTCTACTAAATGTGAGCTTCAAAATTTTCACCAAAGTAGCTACTATGAGAATAAACTGGATCGCAGACCACATAATTAGTCCAACTCAAACGACTTTCATGCGAGGACGCAACATCCTAGAGGGTGTCGTTATCTTACATGAGACCATACATGAATTGCACCGGAAGAAACAAAGTTGAGTTATATTCAAGATTGATTTTGAAAAAACTTATGATAAAGTAACATGGCCATTCCTCATGCAGACACTACGGATGAAGGGTTTCTCGCCCAAATGGATATCTTGGGTCGAATCCTTTATCTCGGGTGGCAGTGTGGCGGTGAATGTAAATGATGATATCGGGTCTTTCTTCCAAACAAAAAAGACCTTCGCCAGGGAGACCCACTGTCCCCACTACTATTCAATATAGTTGCATATATGCTTGCAATTTTAATTAAAAGAGCCAAATCGGATGGCCAGGTTAGCGGAGTGGTGCCACATCTGGTTGATGATGGTTTATCCATTCTACAGTACGCCGATGATACAGTCCACTTTATGGAACATGACTTAGAGAAAGCTCGTAACATGAAGCTACTACTTTGTGCTTTTGAGCAACTATCGGGACTCAAAATTAATTTCCATAAGAGTGAACTGTTCTGCTTTGGGGAGGCACAGGAAATGATAGATCAATACACTGACTTGTTTGGATGTAACCAGGGGGATTTTCCATTAAAGTATTTAGGGATTCCTATACATTATAGAAACTATCAAATACTGATTGGAAAGGAGTCGAGGAACGCTTTGAGAAACGGCATAAATACCTCCAATCTACACTGCTTTCGCAAACATATTGGAAAAACGGGGACTCACACTTTTGGGCTAGCCTTATGAAGGTGAAAGCAGACTTTCTCCACTTTGGGTCCTTTATAGTAAAAGATGGATCACAAATTAGGTTCTAGGAAGATAAATGGTTTGGAAACACAACCCTGCGAGAGCAGTATCCAAGCTTATACAACATAGCTCGATATAAGCATGTTACTATAGCTGATACTCTTAGTACCTCACCCCCTACTCTCTCATGGCGTAGAGATCTCATTGGACACAAGTTAGTAGCTTGGAATGATTTACTTCCACGTATTGCAAACATTGTGTTGAGTCAGAAACTTGATGAATTTCACTGGAATCTACATCCAAATGGACAATTCTCAGTGAAATGACACTACCTGGCCATGATCCATACTGATGTCCCTAATTTAAATATGCAAATCTGGAAACTAAAAGCCCCCTTGAAGCTTAAGATTTTCTTATGGTATTTACGTAGAGGTGTAGTGTTGACAAAAGATAACCTAGCTAAGCGCAACTGGCAAGGTAGTAAGACATGTTGTTTCTGTCACAAAGATGAAACAATCAAACACCTATTTTTTGAATGTTGGTTTGCTCGCGCTATTTGGTCTATCATACAGGCGGCCTCAGGCCTCTCCCAACCTCATAGTGTGCCTCACCCTTGTTTGGTTCTTGGCTATGGGGCATTGGAAAAGATTTGAAACCGCTAGTCCTGCTAGGGGCAGCTGCTACTTGTTGGTCACTATGACTATGCAGGAATGATCTAGTTTTTGAAAAGAAACATAATCCTACTCCTTTGCAGGTTATCTACTCAGTTATCCATTGGCTTTGTACTTGGGCTATCCTACTGTCACACCCGGATTTACACAAAACCCGAATGCTGCCATATGTGTGCACAGGAAGTCCACACGACACATACAGCTTACAAATATGGTAACATAGAGAATAAAATGCTCGAATAAAACAATTTACATCAGAGTTTACAAAGTACACATGCCTTAACACAGCGGAAGACTAATTTATTAACTATCATCTGGTAGAGCCTCAAGTCTACAGGGACACCGACTGGTTGACCACAGCTCAGATGCACGAAAGGTCTTCTGATAAATCTTCAGCCGCTGCCTCAAACGCTGCTCCATCTGATTACCCATCCGGGATTAGAACAGTAGAGCATCATCATCATCTTCTAATCAAAAAGGATCCAGGCCGCTCGTAACCGTGAGCACGGCTATCATGATAGATGTACACTCTGTAGAGGTTTCGCCCTTTACCCAACCGTTAGCGTAAAAGCTCAAAAAAGCTTTCAACCCAACCACGCACATACCACACTTCCGAGGTGCGAGTGCATAGGGACGCTACAAGGCTTTTCGCTAGACACCCTAACAAATACTGTAGCTGTATTGGTTTAACATAGGCAGCATGACCCAAGGCATCGAGATCAACCGTCGCTCAGGGCGCAGCGTGAGGGGGCTCGATGGCATCCGGAGCGCGGGCCTCGCCCTTTCGGCGCGACATGTGGAGTATCAGGGCGCAGCGTAGACACTCCCACACGGGACTGTGCCTAACGAGACATAGCCAACGGATCTCAAAGCGCAGGTGAGACCGTCCTCGATGGATCAAACCATACTCTCACCCATGTTCCCCACGTACGCCTTTCCGTAACCACTGGTAAGCTAGAGACGTACAAGCTACTTGTCCAAGAGCAGAGCCATAATAGTTACGGCGGAGGCGACAGGTTCTTGGGTTGCCGCTTTAAGAACCGGACCTTACGGAGAGACACTAGAGCATACACGAAGCAAAGCTCTAGCTGCCTGAACCAAGTTGCTAAAACGCAAGTTTTACCATCATGTTGAAGTGAACCATTAAGTCATGATTAACAGTTAAATACAAGTGATGTAGCTGCGCTTAGCAAAAGGACTACCCATATGCATAAACCCGGGATATATCAAGGACAGGATATAAAGTCTAGGTACAACCTTAAGGCATATCAAGTTAGACACATGCAAATATGAACGAATGATTAAAGGTGAATAAGTTGTAAGGAATTTCCATGTTACACTTGCCTTAAATCCAGTTAATAATTACTGGAGGTCTTTAGCTCTCCTCTTCAGACTCTTGTTCTTCAAGATCCTCATATGACGTTCCTTCTACTCGTAGCAGTCAACGACACAAGCATACAAATAGACAAACAAGCACAAATAATAACATTACACCAATCAAAGAGAAAGGCTTTAAAAGAACGTACTAAACGACAAGGCTCGATCGAAGGACACGCGACCGCGAAGAAACGCTTAAGGCGGACTACGGGTGAGAAGAAACAACTATCAAAAGGTTTCTGATTACCAAGCAAAGGACTATATGCTGGATATATTTTACTTAAGTAAAATCATGTGCATAGTTTATTTCAAAGAAATACCCTATTTGTAATTAACACAAACTATATTTGTATTTCCAAACACGAGTTGAACTTAGAAAAGTAAAGTATATGGAACATCTAATCGAATAACTTTGTTATTCGATTAGAAAGCAATTGCAGTAGTATTAGTCATATTAACCTTATTCATAAAACCGAGGTATAGCCTATTTAACTTTTATTTAGAAAACCATATGAAATATATATTAATCAAGTTAACATTTAATTTAGAAACACCGAGGTATAGCTCTAATTATATTTTATTTAGAAATACATTGAGATAGTATTAGTCAACTTAATATTAGTTATGAAAACCGACATGTACCGCTAAATTGCTTTTATCAGGAAAAATGCATTTGAATAAACATTAATCAAATTAATTTGGAATTAATTTATAAAAGGATAAGTTCGGGTAAACATCACCACTAGCGTGTACTTTATGTTAAAACGAACCTAACGCAACTTGAACGGATCAAAACGGAGCTAAAACGTAGATTCTATGGGCGTTTAAAGGCTACAGGGACCTAATCGCGATTAACTATAGCCAACAAGGGCTAGCAGAGAAGTTTCACAAGACTCAGTGAATAGTCACTGAATATCCAGAAACTTGGGGGTTAGATCTGTAAAACTGCAGAGATTGGGCTGGGTTGAGAGGATCTATAAGGTATAGGGTGTTCTCTGTAAAATAACCAAGACACAAAGTATTCTCAGGTTATTACAGGATTCCTCGAGGGTCAAAGTGCAAAAGGGGTCATCTTCTTCCCCAACACATGGCCGGCCGGCGGTGTCACTGGGCATTCAAATCGCCGGCGGTCCGGCGGGGCTGGGGCTCCGGCGAGGTGGGGAATCGGTCGAGGAGGACGAGGGGGTCACGGGGTGTGCTCACCATCAGCGGAGGAGGACTGTGCCGGCCGGATTTCGACGGCGAGCGGCGGAGGGCGGCCGGCTCGGGTGCGGCGCTCATGGTGGCGCTTCGGTGACGGGGGCCGACGGCGGACGGGCGCCGGAGCTGCGGCTTTGCCTGGCGAACCTTCTGGCGGTGGCAGCTTCCTCCGGCGGGCTTCGGGCGCGGCGAACCGGGGCGGCGAAGCCGGCGGCGGCGCTCGGCATGGCGGCGGCTCTGCAGCCGCGCTGCGCAGGGCGAGGCGGCAGTGGGGCAGCAGGGGTGCACGCGGGCGAGGATGCTCCCATTTATAGGGGCGCGGCGGCGGCCAACCCTATGGCTGCGCGCATGCCGAGGATGGCTTGCGGCAGCGGCGGCGGCGGCCTGCTGGGCCAAAACGGGCCGGGGCAGGATTAGCGGGTCGGGTCGGGTCTGCTGGATCCAGCCCGATCCGTTAGGATTAGGGTTTTCATTTTTTTATTATCTGAATATAATTTCCTGTGCAAAACAAATTCAGAAAAAACCAGGAAATGTTTTTAAAGCACGAAAAATACCCAGAAGATCCCAAAAATTCCAGGAAAATTCCTAGAGGTAGATTGGGACAAGACGAGTCCAAATAAAATATCAAGAGCTCATGAAAAGCGTTGTAGAGCCTTCTAATAAATAGAAAGAGCTCTAGTGAAAAGAGAATTAAATTCCGAAAAAGTCTAGAAAATTCTCAGAAGAACCTAATCGTCGCATGAACGCATTTTAAAACCTGATCACTCATTAAACACCAAAATGCATCGACATGAATGCAACACACATAACGACTTATTTAATTTCAAAAGAACCGTCAATTGTTTTTCCTATGCTAATTTCTCTGTAAAACAAATAAATGTTGGAAAAGTTTTAAAATTATGAGAAATCGTTGTTAATTTTTATTTCTAATCACATCCTAAAATCCAACAATTTCAGGGTGTGGCACCTACACAAGCCAGCTTTGCAGGATTTGGTTGCAGCGGCATCTCAACGTTTGGCGCTTGTGGCCAAGGAAATTTTTACCCAGGCACATGGGTGGCGGTCTAGTCTTCGGATTGATAGTCAATAGGGTGCTTGTACTCTTGTGCTTTTTTGTGGCTGTGTGTATCTTGGCTATACAGAGGCCGGGAATGTTATTCTAAGGTCTTGTATCATCTCGATGTAAAAACCTTAGAAATTAATAAAATTCCCTTATCGAAAAAAGGCTAGCATGGCACGACCAAGAGTTTATGGTTGTGATTGGTTGTATGGCTAGCAGTAGCCTGGCTAAGAAATTAAGCCAGCCTAGTTTAAGCCTGGCTTACCAGTGCAAAACACCCGTGTTTGGTTGCTTGCGCTAGCTAAGCTTAGATCAAAATGAACTTGTTTGGTTGCCTGCTTTTGCTTGGATGCGGCCACCTCTTCTTTGTGATGGTAAGTTTAACAACATCACCACAGATTGAAGCAAAATTTAGGAGAAACAAATGAGTTATCTGATTTTTAGAGTAATTTAAGATTACTAGTATCATTTTCCTCCAATTTGTTAACTCGCCTCAAGAATCTCGCTGGCGAGTAAACGATGCATGATGGCGAGATAAGACTCAGAGGAATTGAGGAATAATTTCATTCTGAATCAAAAGCTATCAAATGGCAAGCTTGCAGCCATAACTCCAATCAAGAATTGACCTCAAAATGGCCGCATCTTCCTCATTGCACAATCAATCGAATCACTCCGCACCCTCCTCCAAGCAGGACGTTAGTAGCATGGCCGAGCTTCTTGAACGGCGCCGGTCAGTGCTTCTTCTCCATCGTGCTAGCAATACCTCTCCCTCCATTGGTTCTTGTTACAAAAGCTCAACCACCTCATTCCTTCCATCAATTCTCGTTGTAGCTCTAATACAATCTTCCGGATCATTTTATCAAACATCTTGAGTTCATCACAGGCAGCACCAGACTACTGCCTTCTCCCTAAATCAAATCAGCGTCAAGCACCGCTTATCCTTGTCACTGATGCACCTCTCAAATCCCAAGGTGAATTGAACTTGTCGTAGCACCCAATTCAAGATCCCAATATCCAAATCGAGCTTGCCATAGTGCTATCATCCTCCCGTGGCAAAGCTAAATTGCATACTCAGAGACAAAAACAGAGACAAGGACATTCACGGTGGCCATCGTCCCCCCCCCCCCCCCCCCCTCCCTCCCTCCCACGCATCCGCCGCCTCCCTCCTCTGTCATCGACGGTAAACTCGCCAATCAAGCTTCCCCACCCCTGGTTGCCTCCCTCAAGTCCAGCTCGGCACCACGCCTCTACCGCCGCTGGCGCTAAACTCGGTGGCCAAGCTCCCCCACCCACCGCCACCTCGCCTGGCTCCGACGTGGCCCCGCGCCTTTGCCCCCCTCCTTCACCGTCGTTGCTAATACGGTGTGAGCCGATCGTCGTTGCTGCCTCAGGATCTCCCCCGCCACCAACCTTACCCGGCCGCCATCCCCTGCCGCTCCATCTCACCGTCGTCTCGACCGGCTCCGTCGCCGGTCCGGCGACCTCCCGACAACCCCCTCTAGGTCCAACAATATCCTAGACATCAGCTACCCCGAAACTCGGAACCTAAAGGCCGGCAGCGGCGATGGCAAGAGCAGCGGCGGTGACTACTGTTGGTTGGGGAGAAGCAAATAGGCCCCATGGAGGCCTGCTGGGCCGAACCCGTTGCGCGCTCACGCTGGTATAAACTTTTCCGCACACCTTAAGCATGGTAGAGATGTGCAAATGGGCCTAAGATTTGGCCCATCCAATACAACACACAGCTCTATCAGTACCACTACCACCTTCAGCACAACCCCGTTCAGCCGGCGGAGCCAGACATTAAAATCACCGGGGTCAATGCTCTTTGCACACTGGCTGCCTCTGCCCCTTGTAGCAGGATGCCGTCACTATGGGAAAACCTGTAGATGATGAATGTCAAATCTTTGCCGAGTGTTTTTTTTTCGGGCACTCGGCAAACAAGCCCTTTGTCGAGTGTCAACAAAAAGACACTTGGCAAAGATTCAACACTCGGCAAAGAAGCGCTTTCCCTAGTGTCAACAAAATACACTCGGCAAAGATGGGTGTTTGCCGAGTGTATTTTTTGACACTCGGCAAAAAAAAAAAAAAAAAAAAAACTCGACCTGCGAGGGGCAAGCCGCCTCCCGGGCATTGTACGTAAGAAGAAGGCCTTCTCACACAGGCCGAGAAAATCCCTGAACCTCGGCCCCGCCCAGACACTAGGAGACATAACCCGTGAGACTCCTACCTGGGCTATACACGGTCCTCAGGCCGACCTGGGCCGTCTCTTGACCAGTGCTTTGGCACACGGGACCAGCGAGGGAATTTATTTATTTTCTATAAATTGTGCATCACCCAGGAATTGAACCCTGGGTGGGGGCTCTCCAGCCAGTAGCCTTTGCCACTGCACCGTGAGCCCCTTTGCTGACACTCGGCAAAGCGCTTCTTTGCCGAGTGTATTTTTTTACACTCGGCAATGATGAGAGTTATTTTACTCCCAAAAGAGCAAATGAAGTCCAAAAATTATGAGATTTGGCATGATGTGATGGTATCACATGTGGAGGCTATGATAGAATGTTGAGAAGATTTCGCACTTTTTGTTCACAACGATGTTTAGAAAATTGAAACACCCCACAAGATGTATATGTCGTATTCTATGTGAGAGAGTTAGTGGATGTATTTTTTAAATATAAATTTTTTTATTTGATCTCATATGGAAACAAACTTTGTACCAAAGTCGTACGACTTGACAAAATATAAAACTTTGTAGTTTACAACTTTTTTATTTAACATTATTTAATATTTCAAAACTTTATTATAAGTTATATAATTTGAAATTATACATTTTAAAACTTTCAAATGTTCTCAGATGTAAATAAGTTCTAACCAAAATTGTACATCTAAATGAAATATAAAACTTTGTAGTTCAAAAGTTTTGTATTTGAGACTGTTTAGTACTTCCAAAAACACATTATAAGCTATCCGATTTCAAATTTTAAAATTTTAAAAATTTCGAATGACTTTGGATGTAAATAAGTTCTATATCAAAGTTGTAGATCACAAAAAGAAATGAAAGTTTGTTGTTTACAACTTTTTCATTTGAGCTCATTTGACTATGTTGAACTGCATTGGAAGATAGCTAAAGAAACACATTTGTCCACGTCATCAATCCGTGTCGTTGAAATGCTTGAATCCTGTTGGTCCACCATGTCTTCTCTCTTTCTTATCCTCTCTTTCCCTCACTCTCACCACCATTGTCTCCCTCATCCTCTCTCCCTCACCAGCGGCGGCGAGCTGGCCTCGGCACGGCTGGCCGGCGCGGGGCGACCTGGCTCCGGCGGCCAATGCAGCCTGGCCCTGACGGCGATCGGCGGCGTGCCACGGCGGGCAGCGGTGTCCGGCTGTCAGTGGCGGCTGGCTGGTTGGCCGATGTTTTTTTTAAAAAAATCTTTACCGAGTGTTATGTGAGACACACGGCAAACCCATTGCCGAGTGCCCGTAAAAGGATACTCGGGTCAGCTGTTACTGAGTGCTGTTTACCGAGTGTTTTTAGATCTTTGCGTCGGCGTAGTCTGGGTTTCGTAGTGCGTGTTTGAAATGTTACATGAGCGTGCCGGGTGGCATTGGAAGTGGCCTACCTGCAATCTTTCTGAACCCACGCCACCAGCTGGATTTTCTATACATCCTTGAGAAGAAATTATTTATACATCTTGTGTATGTTTAAGATATGTGATATAGTAGGTGTATTTTTAAATGTTGAATTAGTCTATTCCTTGTCAAAAGTTGAATTAGTCTATTTGAAATGAGGACATGGAGCGAGCGAACTTGCAGATTGTTAAATCAAGAGCGTAAGAAAAAATTGACTAACGTCCGCAATGGTAGATTGGTGGGTTGTAAATTGTAATGGTTAGTCTAGATAGACCTAGCAGAATAATAAAGATACATAACTTAATTATTATGTAGAAGATGGATGGAAAAACCCATTTTTCATTGATCATAAGCATGGGTTTGGGGATTTGCACCTTCGTGGTGGTGCGTGGACATACGTGTATACATGTTCGAATCGATCGAGGTTTTTTTATCTGTTTTTGCCACGACACTAGACGTTCGAGTTGGGAGTATCTCGAGAAGACGGCACGCCCAAGACGTACGATCACTCGTGCGCTCGCTAGCTGGAGTCCGCACAGGAGCTGTGCCGCGTCATCAGTTGCTTATCTGTACGCCTGACTGCACTTTTTCCTGTTAGCCCTCGTCGTTTGCACGTCATGCAAGTGTGATGTGTACGGTAGTGGTCAGTAGTGTGAGACAGACCGACCGACACGCAGTCCCTGACTCGCTCATGCATTGGGTTCTCTCTCCATCTTTTAGTATTTGTTAAACGAACCGAAGAAGATAATGCGTGTTTCATTGATATAATAGAAAATATACAACACTACTCACCCGGTTGGATTGAGTCATCAGCACTGGCAACTACGTACACAACAAGCTGACCGGTTGGATTGGGATGTCATCAACTCGGCCGCAGACACTTTACTCATCAGGCAAAGGCATAAAAAAGAAGCCAGATCAAAATCTAAATGCATCGCCACACCAAACATACTCACTCCCGAGCAATCGCGGAAACTCCATCTTTTAGCTTGTTTGCTAGCATAAGCAGCGTGCATACAACCACACGTACGCCATAGGGTCAGAAGATCGAGCGGCAGACGACATTGACAATTGGTTACAACTACAGGCAATATGCTGATGTCCGTAGTACCACAAGGTATGGTGTATATATATAGAAAGAATCTTTCTAGATCTCTCTTTGTCTCCTTTTCTCTCCGCTAGATGTTCATCACGCATATGCATGAACTTTGCATTGTTGCCCTTGATCGATGGGAAGTCTGTTAAGGGTACGACAAGTTGCCCGGACGACGCAGTGACATGGAAAGACAAAATAGCACGTACACACCAGCAGCATACGCCTATCTAACACATGCACATCACGCTGGGCTTGCTGCGTTGTGTGCGCGTGTGCGTCCACAAAATGCCGGTGTTTTGGTACCGTGTGCATCATCTCTCGGCTTTCGGCGCTGATAATAACGGCATTGCATTGCAACTCTCGATGCGGCCGGCCCTGCACACGGCACGCATGTGTACTGAGTACTACTACCTTGCCTTGTCACCAACAAGCTAGTGCCGTTCCACGTCACTGGGCCGCCGGCCGCTTAACACTCATCACGCTGCTCGATGAAGATCCAGCCAATATGTTGCTGCGTTTCTTCTGATCTGATGTACTCAGGACATAACTCGATAACACGTGCGGCGTAGTAGCCGCCAAAACAACCGATCAACACAGCCACGCCATCTGCAGATCGATCAGACCCAAATCAGCGACACATAATACTGACAATTACGGTTCGCTGCAGGCGCTAGCGCGCTATAGTTCTTAGGACAAGTGTACGTGTAGTAGTGCACCGCAAGGCATCTGCATGCGTTTCTCCGTTATCTGTAGTGGTGCAAGGGCGTGCGGTGGTTTCCTCCTGTGTCACTCGCCCAAAAAATATGCTTTAGGACCGGTCTTTGGCGTGTGAAGGACTGTGGCCTGACACTTTTGCGAGAGAGCGCCAGGAGCATACGCTTTTACTTGAGTGAGACTCGAGACGCTTGTAGAGAGTTTGTGAAGGAAGAGTGTACGCCGGATCGGATGAACGTACGTATCCGATATCCCACTGCGTCACACAAACTAGCTGTGTTCCACGGTTGTCCAAAAAGTACCTTTGCATGCTGATGTGGATCCCACTACCATGCACTTTCGTCCTGATTATAGGTAGAACTTGTTTGACCGCTGGGGGCCACAGGATTGTTTTCAACAGGGGGGGTAAGAGTACCCTACTTTTGCTCCGCGTACCCCACTGATGTCCACCCTCCTGCACTCCCTCCCACTAAATCTTCCCATATTCACGGCTGGTCCAGTTAGTAGCTGAATTTAACCAAACAGTGAATTTCATATCAATGTAGCTTTGACTTTCCACTTGAATTTTTTCCACAGGAATTGGACCAGACAACTTTTAGCTCAAAAAATTATTAACTTAATTACATAATGATTTCTAAAATTTGAATTACTGTGATGATTGCTCGGTTACAGGCATCCAGCCCATGACAGAGATGTAACAGGTGCCACGGAACAATTGAAGTGCTTACAACAAACCAGATGGGCTTGCATATATTGGCTTGGCCATTCGTAGAAAGCAACACATATGGTACCGTTAGAACAATTTGGGAGGACAGAGCGTGCTTGGGAAAGCTAGAAATGATGGGCTTGCGGGAACCAATCGAACTTTCGAGTGACGGTTTCTGATGAAGCGAATGTTCTCCATGGGCGATATGTATATATATGTCATGGGCCGGCCGGTGGCTGTAAGATGCAATGTCAGCTAGCATTTGCGGTTTCTTACGTGTGTGTGCATGGGTCTGGGCCGGGATGAAAAAGTATCATGCGAACCTAGCCCCCAGAGCAATGCTATTATTGGCATTTCTCATGGGCCTAGTTGTGCGGGTGCGAAAGATACCGTTGGCTTGTCCATATGGATATTATAGGCTACCAAAAGGTACCATTTTGCGGCCCATTTTCTATCTCGGCGAGTGCTATTAATTTGCACGGTTGGGCTAGACATAGGTTTATGTGCATTGCCGATAATGCTCCTCTCGATATACACTCAAGGGTAGATCACACTTGGAAATAGAAAAACCGAATACTATTTGCAATGATCTCATTAACTGAACAATTGCATGTGGTGTGAGATATATAGCAATAGAAATGGGGGCAATATATAACTAAACAGCGCGTTGAGGCCTTGACGGTGTACTAGAGCGAATCTATATATGGGGCTTATAGGGTTGAGGCCATATATACGTTTAAATTCAAATGCCGTTGGTAAAAATAGTGAAAGTTTCAAATGATAATATGAATCTTTTAGATTACTGGCTGAGCTGCTGCCATCAACATTGAAAGAGAAATGTTTGTTTTCCTGAACAGGGAGGATATGCATTCGTACTATGACTTCCCATCCCTGAAGATTCTACTTGTTGCATCGTCTGATGGCGATACACAACAGCTTGCTCCATATATACATGCCTACTTGATCTGTCAAGACCAACAATTTAGTCTATTTCTTGCCATTTCTCTTGCTAGTACATGAACTAGCGACACACTACAATGTGCACCATGTACAGTGATGGTATATACAAGGAAGAATTCTAGAGGCTGACTTATGTATGACGGTTATATTTGGGTTGTGTTGTGTTCAATGGAGGTGGATGTGTGACAATGTTGGGTTACTTGTTCTTCTCCCACACGTGCACAAGTTGCGGAAACAGGGGTCTTTTGTCCTCGATGACAAAAGAAGTAACATATCATGCAACGGGAAAATCATTATATTTGTTTCATCACAATAGGTAATAGACGATGTGGGCATTCATCCATTCAAAGACAAACGAACCAAAGATAAAGATGCTAAACAAATCCAGTGCTTTTGTCATAATTAAAAAACAGAAAATAATAAATTGCCGAATCAAATCTAGTGCTTCATCCGTACTAAAAAAATGGAATCATTTATGTGCGTCTCTATTTGGTATAGATAGCATATATATCCTTTGAAGTAATTAAATATCAGTTGCGCTTCTCTATTTTGTAGATAGCATATATCTCCTAGAAGCAATTAAATTTAACTATGCGTAACATAATTAGTTGCCTGCTTGAGCAATGAGCATTCGAGATCACACCCTAGTACACAAATCGCATCTAAAACAAATATAGCGCTTTGTTCGTAATAAAAAGATAGCAATTTATATGTGCTTCTCTCTATCTCGTAGGTAGCATATATCTCGAAGTATTAATCAGGTCGATAAGTCCATTCGGGCATCTCATAGATAATTAGCTAGGCAGGCTAGATAAAATTAGCCCGAATTTAGAAGAGTGCATGCAGGAGGTATAGAGAAAGGACCCTAAAATAACCCAGAGTGAAACGAGGCATAGACAGAGCGCACTGTGCACTAGTACAAGTGGCTGTGTGGCCGTAGCCAGATTTACCCCCTCGCGGCCCCGGCCCTCCGCTCGCCCCCTGGCAAACCCCTCGCATTTCACGTGCTCCCTCAGTCACCCAGGCGCACAAACAAGCAAAAACCCAGCCGAACCTCGCGGCTATAAGAGCAAGTACCCGGCCGGGACGAGCTTCCCACACCCAAGAGAGGAAGAGAGAGAAATAGAGGCCGATCGAGCCACCAGCACCAACCAGTGAGGCAGTGAGCCAAGTGACCGGTCGAGAGGGGGGGATGGCTGCCGAGGGGTCCGGGAGAGGAAGGAGGGCCAGGTTCGCCATGACCTGTGCGCTCATGCAGCGTTACATGAGGGAGAACCAGCGCCGGGCGCAGCAGGCGGGTAATAATAATAACCTCGCCGGCCGCTTGCTCCGCTTGCCGCCGCCTCTCCCGGCTGCGGCGGTGGCGCCGCCCAGCTGGGAGAACGGCGGAGACAGGAGGACGATGCAACTCTTCCCCGTGCGCGCCGGTGGCGCTGCCATGGCGCAGCCGGCGCCCCAGCAGAGGTGAACGTTGCTGGATTAATTTTTCTTTGCGTTTCTTGCCCGCCTTGCGGGGTGTGGTCTGGTTTTTTTTTTCACCGTGGTGTTTGTTTCAGGCCGCCGGAGTTGATGAGGGCGCCCATGACCATCTTCTACGGGGGGCAGGTGATCACGGTGGAAAACGTCCCCGTGGATAGGGGCCACCAGCTGGTGCACATGGTGGCGCGGTCGTCGGTGGTGAACGCCCCGCCGCGCGCGCCGCCGGAGGTGGTGGTGCTGGACGTGCCGGAGGACGACGACGAGCCCGAGGTCATTGGCGAGTCATCGGCAGGTGCCAGCCAGCAGGGTTCCATGGCAAGGAAGGCGTCGCTGGAGAGGTTCCTTAGGAAGAGGAAGCGCAGGTGAGGCCAGCTGGCATCACGCCGTAGGGATCGATCCCACTGTCGATTTATTCGTCTTACAATTTCTTTACACCATGGCCATGCTGTTTGGGTATAGAAGATAGAACAGCGGATGATAACACAGGCGGTGTTTGTTTTAATCTTTTGCAGGGTGAACGGCGGCTTCGATCCTGACCACAACGATGACGCGTGGCCGCCAGCCAAGAAGATGGACGCCGGCAGCGGTGGTGGCGAGCCCTTCGAGGACGTGCCTGATGCCCTGTGGCTCAGGCTCTGAAGACCCTCTCAGCAATATTGCGATAGAACATTGATGAGATCGAATTAGAAAAGGTGCAAAGATAGAAGCTTGCCCTGCAGTGTCTGAGAATTCTTATGAGCTCCGAAAGGATTCTTTAGACTAGCTAGCCGCCCTTCCATGAAGGGCTTGTATCCTGGCACATCTAGTGTCCTGGAACTAGTAGGCCCTATCTTTTTTCTCAGTCAATGTTCTCGGGATAATAATAATGTACAGGGACACCATGGTCATGGGTGAATAAATAAAGCACAATTATCTGTTGTGTGTTCTCCTTCCATTCGTTTTCTTTTCTATCAAAAAAGGTAATTTTAATCAAACTTTCTTTAAGAGAGGCAAAACTGGAAACTTTTTTTCCTTAGAAAATGATAATGTTCAGTTTTTAGCTGTTGTTATCAAGTGCACGATTATGAACGCCCACAAGCTAAGGTAGCTCAATTGATTAGGTTCTTCTGCTTGCCAGGTTTCGACTCAGTAAGGATACTCACAGTTTATAGATTAATTTCAGAAATAAGCAATATTCTTTAAATCATACGCAATGTGACAACAAGGTTCTATCGGAGGTACACGTGTTCCCAAGAGTGTGTTGACAGTCAAATTGGTACTTGGCCAATCTGTCGAGGCCAACCGGTCTGACTGGTTTGTAGGGTCAGTCGAATCGGTCAGGGCCTGTAGCTGGTCTGACAAGTAACACTTGGTTTCGGCCGGGTTGGTCGATCGGCCTGACCGATCGGAGTCCAGGATTAGGGAATCCATGTAACTTACGACATGTAAATTGATTTTTCTTGCTGTTCCTCCCAACCCTATAAATATAAAGGGTTGTGGCTGATTGAGGGTTTATCCAATCGATCAATCAATACAATTATCTTTACTTTTTATCTCCAAACCCTAATCTTTTCCAAGCTCCATACTACTACTCTTCCTTCGTCTCTACAACGGTTGAAGGTGTTTTGACTGACCTGCCGATCTTAGAGCAACCCTACGTGCGATAGCCTTGACGTGGTCCCTCTTGGGAAGGCGTTCTTAGGTTTTCATGACAAGCTTTTGAGATCCGGTTTGACTGTGTTCCCATACCTGTCTGACCTGTTTGAGCAGGGGTTCACCGTGAGATGATTCGTGTGTGCGTAAACTAGCACTAATCGGTGTGTTGACCATTAATTTGCATCAATACATTTTTGGCGACTCAGCTGGGGAATTGAAGATATGGTTAATCTAATAACATGTAATCAAACCCAACCCAAGATGTTAGAATCTCGTACGGAACTTGACAAGGACAACATCATCACAACTTCTCTGGAGAAGCATCAGAAGTACTTGGCGGCTGAGGAGTACATCAAAAGTCAGTTCTTGAAGGTCTTCAAGAAGTACCGTGGAGCCTTAGTCACACAAGAGTAGGAAGATTTTGTGATGCCTGCGTTCAAGATAAGCAACAATAAGATTGAGGTAGTACACTGTAAGCAGTTTATCACCTCCTCCATCTAATCTTAATTCTGCATCTGCTACATCTACTAAGCGTTCAAATGAGCTTATTGCTACTTTGGTTGGTCGCATAGAATGATTAGAGAAGGGAAAGACTGTTGATCCTAGTTTAACTGAAATTCCTAACACTAAATTGCATGAGGATGTGTTACCTAGTATACCAGCCACCAGGAAGTCTTCCTGAAAATCGTATGGGTGGTATATGCCGACAAACTACAATCCAGGGCAGACATCGTTGGTCCAAGTGCCAGGCACTGGTACCCCGATTATATCGGTCTCTAGATCCGGTCAGACTGGCTCCCTGATTATCGTGCCAGAAACTCTTGTTCCACTTGCTGTTGTTCATGCGTCGGCTGCCTCTGGCTGTAGTAATGAAATTGTTAATTACACTGCACTATAAACAACACCAGCATATACACCACCACAAAGTTCAATCCAATGTGCCTCATAGAGTTCATCCTCATGTACCTCATGCTAGCTAGTCCAGGAGTAACTACTGTTACAATGCAACCTCAGTAACCCTTCACATTGGAACAATGAATTTTCTAAGTTTAAAGAAGATATGGCTAGTACGATGAGGAATAATGTCACATCTGGTTTTATAAATAAACCGAATGCACATAGCATGTATGCCAGTATCTGTCTATTCATACATGTGACAATTACAAAGTAAAATCATAGCCATGTTATTACAAAGCGTTAACTGTATTACAAAATGACCCGTGGTCTGAAAGAAAAATACATAGATATATCGAGTCATCAGCGGAACAGAACTCCATCTCCATAGGCAGTCGACTGGTGATACATCAGCCTAGAACTGAGCGTCCTGTCGAAGCCATTGTCTTCAGCGAACTCCACATCATCCTTCAGGTCTGGGCTAGCAAGTGTGGGATAACAAAATGACGTGATGCTTAAAATAGGAGGGATTTTAGGTTAACTCGCACTTAAGCAGCATATCCTTAATTTCACCTTAGTCCTTAGCATATATTTACTAGATGTGAAACTACCAACTGAATCAGAACCAGCCCATCAAAAATCCATCCAAACCACCACCAAGCCAACCATCCACCTCTAAGATCCACTAATCATGAAGAAGTCCAGGCTCACTCTTGACCGTGAACACGACTGATATATCAGTTTTACACTCTGCAGATGTTGCATACTTTCACCATGAGTCATGATTCCCGTTTTGCCAGGGATCGTGGGCCCCATATCACATTTCCGAGATGTGCGGCCAGGTCTCACTACAAGGCCTTTACAAGAGTCTTCCCATGTGTATTAGCTCGCAGCGCACGACATAGAAGCAATCTCTCGTCCCTCCTCTACTCTCGGACTAGGAAAGCCATAGAAGTGTCCTTCCGTCCCAAATACCTATCAAAGTATAGAGCATAGAAGCCTTCTTCTGTCTCCAGCTACTATGGAATTAATGTCCACACAAGATTTCTCTAATTAATTAGCCAAGCCTAGTGCCCATTTATGTCTCATGGTTGTGCTATTTTACCGGGTAGGCTTCATGAACCGGTCTTTAGAATCTGAGGCAGCATCTAGCACAATCCCAAAAGAACCAAATCAGAACCAAAATCTTTTATTTTATTAGTGTTGTCTATTCACAACCCAAAATAAAAATTTTTGGGATTGACAAATAAACTTGGCATAGATATTGGTCATTCTAAATTGTATAAAAAACCATATGTTGTTAAGTTTGATCTTGTTCCTGATTTCATTAAATTTAGTGGTGATTGATGCCAGGAAAACGGGCGGGTGAAGGCCCGCCTCCGCGTCAGCAGAGACAAATTTTATTGTAGTTTAATTTAATGGGATAAAGTAAAGAAATACAGGTAATACGAGTCCATACTTCCATAACTCTTATATTTTCATAAAAATTATGTTAATTACATCTTCGTAGAGAACACCCCTGATTAAGAGTTCCAACATGAGTACATGAAAACATAGATTACATCATATAGCTAACCTATTACATGACTACAAAATAAAAGAAGCCTATATCTTCTCGCCGTAGTGATGGATGCTTGCCGTAGAGAGCCGAGTTCAGTAGGCGTCATTTCTATGCATAGCATGTGTTTACTATTTTTCACGTGCTCATGCATAATGCTTGGACTTTATGTTTGATGTAGCAAGTGTATACTTTTCATACATACACAAGTTACTATAGCATGAATCGATGCTTGTTGGAGCTGAGAGGCAAGTATTTGATTTTAGGATGATTATATTATAACCCTCCTATTTGATCGGAGTAGTAGTACATCATATAGGAGACCATGCCGGTGGTGCACCCAGAACTTGATCATGGTCAACTATTCTTTTACCTCTCATGTGTATGCCTCGTATTTAATTTCTTCTAGACACATGGAGATGAAGTCAGGAAATAACTCTCACGGGTGAATGCAAAAGTGACCGGACTATATGATCCAATTGTTTATGCTAACTGGATGTTTGAAACGCTGCCATGGTGTGTATGTGTATAGTGCCATATGCATCTAGATGACATTTGTTTGTCAGTCGCTTGGTAAGTTATTATCACTAAGCGACATGGTAAATGGTAATTTTCCCATGCATCAGGATTTCCATATATGTTATATATATAGCCGACATGACTACAGGAGATGTTTATTTCATCCTGGTTGGGGTTGATCAGGACAAAATGCAAGGGACGCTCATGCATACGCAAAGATTTCTTAATTAGAGTAACTTTGCATTAGCATTGAAGTACTTGATCAGGCGTAGCACTTGGGCTAGGCTCACCTGAGTGTACGGCCACAGAGTCATCATGACCAATTTTGTAATTTAACAAGATGCTAGCTAATACCCCGTGATGTATGGATAAGAGACTAGCTACTAAACTGATACCACATGCACATAATGCAGTACGTGATTGTTTCTATTGATGCCATATGATCTAGGCAAACATGATCTTTTGTTTGGGATATATGATCTGGTTAGTTGCTAACACAACAGTACGCTCGAATATGCAGAGCTTGTATGTGCAGTGTGTGGCAACCGTATATGATTGACATGCAGATGACATTATGGCCGTTCTTGCTACTGCAGTTTATAGCAGGAGTTCATGATGATAGAACCCATGCGCGGAGTGCAGCAATGGACACGTTTTGATTGCTCCCAACATGGCTTTAGCACTTGTTCCTGAATTCGTATCAACCGACTGAAAGGAGGAAAAGGGCTCATCCCACTGTGATTTGTATCAAAAGACCAAACCGACACATGGGGCCTTGAATCTTTCTTTGATTTGCGCCATGGAAAAGCAAGAACAGAGAGAGAGAGACAGAGGATGCAAGGAAGATGATCAGAGAAACGCCATCATGCTCCTCACCTTGCCCGACCTCTTGACGCACGCAGCAGCTTCTTGCCGGACGAGTCGCTCTCTTGCTTTCCTCTTCCTCACTGGCCTTTTGATCAGGGAAGGCTGTAGAGTGGTTTGTCGGCTGTGCTATCCGTCAAGGGATTGCAGCAGCCTGGCGGCGTGGTGTTGATGATGTTAGGACTATCAGCAGCCTGGCGGCGATGCAGTTATGCGTTTTCTCCGGGGTCTTGTGCTGTGTCGATGGCCATGTATTTATAGGCCAGCGGCACGGCGGTTGGCTTTGGAGCTTGGCGCTCTTTTCGTTTGATTTTTGTAATAGCTAATGACGCCGGCGCGCGCGGTGGTTTGAGTCGAGACGCGCGCTAATGCAGATCGTGCATTACACGGAGGTTTGGTCGGGAGCAACTGTACACCGCATGTGCGGACGCGCAGCCCACCCTGCACACATCTTGAGGCGTCTTAGTCATCTTTATTCCAAACATGGGCCCCACAAAGATTAAACACAAAAGCAATTCATATCTCATGAATCGAGTGTCCAAATCAAATTCCGATTGCACCGTTGTATTTCTTTTGACGAGATCTTCAAAACTAGACCACACTTGCATATGCTTAGTTTAAAAAAATATGGAACATTTTTTTCAAAAGAAGGAACAATTCATCCGATTTTAACAACGAGAACAAATCACGTGACCGTGCGGAACAACAAAATCGTACAAGAGGAACATAAATCTTAACATGTGGAACAAATCATCTAAACTAATGAAACAGAAGTAACAAAATATTATGAAGGAGGAACAAAAACATCATACAGATGGAACATAAATATTAACATGTGAAACAAATCATCTAAAATAATTAAATAGAAGTAACAAAATATTATACAGGAGGAACAAAAATATCATACATATCGAACATAAATATTAACATGTGAAACAAATCATCTAAACTAATTAAAAATATTAATATGTGAAACAAAATATAGTAAACCGAAGAAAAAAGTTACACGGTAGAAGAGAATAAATTAAAAAATAAATAGAAGAAATATAAAATTTAGAAATAATAAACGAAAAAAGAAAATTGAAAGAAAAACAGAAATAAAACTATATAAGGAAATACGTACCCGTCAACACAACTAGCGGGTCAGTCCACCCACTGACGCGCGACATCTCTCGTACATGCCTGCACACTAGTCCATCAACTGTCAGGTGACAGCGACCTGTCCTGCATGCCAGCGCGCTTCTTTAGGGTGTGCGGGGACCGCTGTTTCACCGCATGTGCGGTATATAGCGGATCCGGGTTTGGTCTCCGGGCGTCTGGACTAAGGTCGCCTCATCTCCCGGCCGGAGCTGCACTCGAGTGCATGGGCCGTTTTATTGGCATGTAAAGTACGTATACATACTCTTCTCATATTCGTTTCTCTCGCTATACGTAGAGCAATAATGATTTTTGTTTGTTAATTTATTTCTTAGCATATGAATGGAATTTAGCCATTAACATAACTTAGTCTATTATGGTGTGAATATCTCACATATTTTGGTTGAGCCAAAAATGGTGTCAACAGTGATGATACTAGATCTACTTGGGAACATCTTAGTCAGTATATTGCCCAACTTGGTGAAACCAGTTCTACTGATGCTTTGAAAGTTAGATTGTTTTCATTATCTTTGACTGGAACTCGTTAGAATTTATTAGAATAAAAGTTTCAATGTCACTTTTATAGCAGGGGTTCTCAATTAAAGTTAACATATTTAACATCGGTTAAACAGGGTAGAGACGAATTAGTCTCTGATTATAGTAGGCGATTCAAAGAAACTAAGAATCGTTGCTTTAATTTGTCACTTTCTTATATGGATCTTGCTAATACTTGTCTCAAAGGATTAAAATCTTGTACTAGAGATAGAATCGAAGGTAGTGATTTTTTTTTTCGGTTGCTCAACTGCAAGTGCGTGCTTTAATCCAAGAAAATTGAATGAAAATGAAAAAGATACCTCTAAAACTCATCGGTCTAATATGCATGATATTGATTGTGATTTCGATAGTACATACGATGATGATAAAGATGTGTATGTCGCTGAATTCGTTTGGACATCAAAATCTAAAGTGTATTCGTGTTCATCACTTAAGCCAGCTCATAAGGATCAGCAACAAGAAGTAAAATGTACTTTTGATGTTTCTAAATGTGATCACATATTTGTTGAGTTGCTTAAGATTGTAAATATCAGGATATCTCATAATATGCTGCCAATGGAAGAATTGAAGAAGCGAGTGTATTGTAAGTTTCATAATTCTTTTTTGCATGCTACTAACGATTGTAATGTTTTCCGTCAGCAGACTCAGTCGACCATTAATGAAGGATGACTCACTCTTCATGAGATGCAAGTTGACAATTCACCATTCCCTACTAACACCAGGATCTGCAGCAAACCAGAGTGTTAGTTTGGCCGTATCAAGCCGACTCAACCAACGGGCAAAAATATGATAATTGGTGAAGAAATTCCAGGGAATTTGAAAAATAGAAATTTGGTCATGAAAGTGGTACAAGAAAAAAATAGACTCCTGATCGTAGGGAGTCATTTTAAATTACTATAAAAGTTTCATGCACGGGGCAAGTGCCGTCCCCAACTGAACAAAGATCGTCTGTTGATGGTCGTTAAGTGTGACATTTGGCCATGAACTATACTCGGAATAAGAAGAAACCAACCATAGAGTTGTTAATAGTAACCTAGTTCTACATGTATTGCATAATAAGCCTTTTCAGGGATACAAGTCTGGAAACAGAGGGAAACACAACAGACGTACAAAGAAAACCACACACTACACTGCACAAAAGATCCATGGCCCACCTGTAGAGCAAACCGACTCAACCCCGTGCAAATCACTAAGGATCAGCACAAGGACTCAGCGGTGGCGACAAGGCGCTTTTGGGGGGGGGGGGGTGTTGGCGGCTGTTAAGTACCAAAATAACCGTCAACATTCTCTACTAAAGTGAAGGATTAACATTACTAACACGCACATTTCCCTTCAAATAATGTAGTTCCACATGCCCTTGGAGAATATTTGGTTGTAGGTGATTTGCTGCAGGAAATAAAGAAAAATACACCTCATGGTTCCAATGACAACTTCCCAATGAATCAGAGGCCACCACACATACATCGCATAGATTGAAGGGCCCACCAGGGACAGCGTGTGCATGTGACAAAAGCACTCAGGACCCACATGACAGCCACCTGGATCAGTAGCTATCACATACATAACTCATCTCAATATAATATCATATCCATACAACGTATAAAGAATACAAAGGAGAGTATTACATCCATTCCAATGTGGAAATATGAACAAATTGCAAGCCCGTCGGGCTAAGCGACAAGCGGAAATCCTGCGTAGCGGTAGCTAGGCTTCAAGTTTTCATCTTCGATCAACACCACAGGCAACTCGAGCGAAGCACACAACCCTTTTTCCATGCGTCCAAACCTGCATGCTCACAAACTATCCCCAAGGAATGGGATAGGTTCACGTTACCATCTGTATGCAAGCTTTAAGTGGCCTATCATCTAAAGGTGTAAAAGTAATTCAAGAAAAGGCTGGGGTTTCCTATGCGATAGCAGCAATAATAATCAAGGTATCATCTCCACAAACCATCCCACATCCCACCTCACATCACATCACCTTCTTCACACTCGTCTAAGTCGGTGCGAGAGCTCCCTCCCCTCGCACCTCACCAACTACGACCGAATCCTGGAAGAAGAGGGAGCAGACTCTCCTTCTCCCCGTCCGTAGCTGCGAACCTTAATCACTCTGACACTGGCTAAAATCAAGGGGAGGTAGAAGATCCCAAATCTGAGATGTAATAGTGCAATGGGCAATGTCCAATACTGAGGACACGGCTATACGTATAGATTATAGACTCTGCACAACTTGTACAACTGGACCCACTCGGGCTGTGAGATGGCCGTCGCCAACTCGAGACGCAACCCATAGCACAGACAATAACCGTGACGATACCCGCCTGTCCTTCCTGTCTCGATCCACCGGCTCGCAATCCAATGCTTCAGAAGCTGTGATGAACTCTCCGTCGGGGGCCAGACGGGGCCGTAGTCCTTTGTGGAAACGGTCTCTCCCGTTCCCGTACACCATCCACCTGATCTTCTCGCAATCCGGGCATGGCGCTAGTTAGGCTGGCTGGAACCTGTTCATATGGGTAAGCGGTAAGTACGTGGGGCCCAAAGAGTGGTTACCCCACTCGGTTTCAGACCAGGGCGAGCATTATCGTCCAAAAGGCGTATCCCCCGCAGAAGAACGCGGTCGCAATACCCACTATAGGTAAAGCCACCAACTCCTGTGCTCGTATCCATCTATGTACCCGCCACATGTATGGTGTGGGACCCCCTCGAGAGCAGGGGTCTCCCGGCACCTCGATCAAAGATCGAGTTGTTATAAAATGCTTGCCCCCGCAAGGTTTCCCAAAAACACCTTCTCCTGTCGGTTTTATCCCCACACACGCCAAGAATCCTAATCCACAATATCCCATACACATGCAAGCAGTAGCATAGCAATCATATATAAGTGTAGTAGACAATCAAGGAATCAGGATAATAAACAGTCTATGCATGGCTCAATCATCATCATCATGTAATAACCAAAGCGCTAGCATTCTTCTCAGCAATGCCTAATAAGTTAAAGAGTCAGGATGGGTGTGAACCTGGAGCAAGGTTCTTTGTCTCTTCACTTTGGTGTAGTCGACGTCGTCGAAGTAGTCGAAGTAGTCGAAGTAGTCCGGGTCCTTCGGGAGTCCTAATATACGGATATATACCGACAACTACTAGCAATAAACTCCAAATGGGAACCAATAGAAAGCCAAATAGAAGAAAACTCTATTATATCGTGTTCGTCATGATTTTAGAAAAAATACTAAAACTGGATTCATATTTTTCTAGCTACGGTTGATATATTATGATTTTCCAAAGTTTAAATCCATTTTTGGGATTTATAAATCATTCAGGGAAAGGGAATAAAAGTTAGACACAAGTTAGCAGCTCGGAGGTATCAGTCATCGACTCAGGGTTAGACCGCGAGTCAGGCGGGCGAAAGCAGCGGTCTGGGATTGACGACATCATCACAGGCTCTGGTGATGTCATCGTTGACTTGGTCAAATATGACTAGGTCAACGATAAAAGGGTCAAAGCTATGGTCAACGGGCCAAGACTGACGGGTTAGCGACAATCGTGTCCCACATGTCAACATGCGGGCCCCATTGGTCAGATGGGTCCGGGCTGTCAGTTAGTGGGTTCCACTAGCTGGCCCACGGTCTCACGGGTCACTAACAAGTTAGCCACATGGCGGCGAACTCGACACTGAGGCGGCGCCACGTGTTGGGCGTAGGTTGGTCGGGTTGGTTTGCGTGGCGGTCGCGTGACTAAGATGCGAACGCCATTTGGCTAGGTCTGAGACGACGGGCTCGATTTTAGGAACCTAACGCAACTGATTTCTCGTTGATCGGAGCTAAGACGGAAAAGATATGAATTTTCCAAGGTTTAACACTTTATAGATATTAAGAAAAGGAATTTATTAAAGAATAAACTCTTTTCTTAAAACTACAGGGGGTTTCCTGCAAGATTGCTAAGGTGGAAGGGCTCATTTGAGAATCTGACAACGGTCAGGGGCCTAAACATAAAAAGGACAGGGGTCAGATTGCAAAAAGGCCGTCCAGGGGCTTATCTACAAATATACAGCGGTGGAAGGACGTATTCGTGATTTCAGGAAAGCACGAGGGCCTTTCTGCAAAAGTGCAGGGGCCAACGTGAAAAGGGGCCGACGGCCGCTGACATCACTGCTGACGTCGGTAGCCGCACGGGATCCGGCTGCGGCAGCTCGGCTGCATGGCCAGCCGTGTGGCTTCGCGCGGGGAGGCGACGCGTGGCAGCAAAGGGGCTCGCGGGCTGGTGAGCTCGGTTCACCATGGACCGTGTCACTGGTGCATGTTAGCCAGGTCTACGGGATCCACTTGAGGCTCAAGGCTGATCCGATGTGGCTAGTCTGCGTGCGGCAGATCGTGTGGCTCGAGGTGGGGTAAAGCAGAGCACGCGCCCGAGGTGTTCGGCAGAAGGCCGACGTCGGTCAGCGGCACCCACGGCAGCGACGCGTGCCTGCCCAAGGTCGAGCCATGGACGCGCTAGGGCGGCGGCGTGCTGCGGGGCTCAGGCTGGCGCGCGCATGCGCGGGAGCATGCAGGGTGGCGGTTACTGTGCGGCGGAGCGCGACGCGGCGGCAGAGGCAGCGCCGGTGCGGCTCAACTCCGGCCGATCCAGGCGACAAGGCCCGAGATCGGTGCCAAATGGCATGGGACACACGTTCATGGGTGAACAAGCTCAGGGCTTCGATCATAGGGTTAGCTAGGGCAAGATCTACATCGGGGATAGGGGCACATGGAGAGCACTCGACGAATTGCCACGATGGCAGCGTTCGTTGCGCGGCCGGGATTTAGGCGCGGGTTCGGCTCGGCGTCGACGGAAACTTGCACAAGACGATGCTCGGCGCGAAGGTCGAGCCACAGGCACAGAAAAAGGGCTGGCTTGGGTGGCTTTGGCTGGGCTATGGAGGTCTCGTCGGCGTTCATGCCGGACAACATGGGGAAAAGGGAAGTCCGGTGGGGTTTTGCTCACCTAGGGCGTGGAACTTGGCTTGGCGATGCGAAGGTGACGAAGGGAAGGCCGTGTAGTCGCTAGAAGAGCCTCGACACGGATCAGTTCATGGGCTTCTTGCTCCAGGTGGGCAACGACGGCGTTTCGGCGGCTGCGCTCCGCGGCAGCTCCGGCTCCTTCATCCCATCCTTGCGCTCGCCTTCTTCTCCTTCCTCTCGCTTTCCTCCCACTCCTTCTTCCTCGCTCCCCCTTCTCCTGGGAATTGGGGTTTTCCTCCCTTCGGGTGGTTCGGGTGGCGGCGCAAAAGGGGAAAGGCAGAGGCGGCTAGGTAGGGCGCTGGTAGCCTTGGGAATTTTATAGGAGCGACGGCTAGGGTTGCGTAGCACGGCTAGGAGACGCAAGGGGCAGCGGCGATCCTTGGCGTTCGTGCCCACAGAAGGACACGCGCCCGGCATCCAAGCAGGGGTGCGCGCGAGGCGAGTAGGTGTCGCGGCCGCTGGGTCACACGGGCCTAGGGTTTGAGGGGCGGATCGGGGTTAGGGCGAGGCGCGCACGTTCATCTCGCACGGCCGGTCGTAGCGTGAAATTCTCTAGTGATGGCGTGAGAAATTGAGGTGGCGGCGGCAGGCACGAGTGGGTGGAATGGAGCTGGAGGATGCGCTGGAAAGGAGGGCGCTGGTGATGCGGTAGAGACCGAGGTGGCATGGTGTTGTTGGTTGAACACGGCCGAGCAACGGAGGTGGCGCGCAGCGCTGGAAAGCAGAAGAGGGCCGAGGTGGAAAGGAGGCGAGGTGGAAGATGTATAGGAGGCGTCGACTGGTGGGGTCCGCTTCGTGGTGAGGTAGAAGGAAGGAGGCACGGACGTGTAACTAGGTCGCTCGGACTGGGCCGAGGTGAAGGTGGGCCAGACAGCGGTGATCGATCCGGCCGAGAGGGTTAGCTGGGCCGTGAGGCTCGGCTGGACAGAGCGGGGGTTGAGGGGTTAAGGCAGGCTAAGTTAGAGAGGGTCAAAGATGGACTTTAGTTGGGCTGGGCCAGGTTGAGGTTAGAGTTAGGGGGTTAGTTAGGTTTTAGTTTATATTTGAAATAGAATTACACTCATCAAATTCGAACAAATCCAAATGGAATTCAACAATTCCGGATAAGATCCAAATCACACATGCATGATTATGAGATATTATTTTATGCACAATTTAATTACTAGGAATTTAGAGAGAGCATTTATCTTAAGTTGTAAATTAATTCATGGCTCACAACAATTCACACAAAATTTTTTGAAATCCCGATTTTTCAATACAAGTAACAGACTGCAAATTTGCGGGATGTTACAACTCAGTCAACTATGGGCTGCCACATCATCTTCCCACGGATCCAAGGGCCCACCTAGCAAGGAAACACACTCTCAACCAATCACGTGCATGCACACGGATTGAGGGGCCCACAACCGGGAGCTAAAAATACCATTTCACCCCAAGCACACCCATACCCACACATGGACTCACAGGGCAGCCGCTGCCCAAAGGACGGTTATAGAGATGGCTTGGCTAGGTCGGCCGACCCCCTGGTTCGGCCGAACCAGGGGTGGGCCCTCTGGCCTCCAGCCGCCACGTGTCCACTCCTACGTCAGTTTCATGGAATATTCTCTGGTGGATGCTCCGGTTACCGACCTCCACAGGCTTATAAATACTAGAGGGGGCCTCCAAATGAGACCATCACTTCCTACTCTAAGTTTGCAAACTCTCTTGAGTTGAAGAGCTCTCTTGCATAGGCTTAGAGCTGGCTTAGTTAGTGCTAGAGTAAGGGAGAGAGTGAGGGGTAGTTTGGAGAGGAGTGCCAAGGTGTTGGCACTCACCTCTCTTGCTTGTACCTCGGGGAATGCTACTATATCTCAGGTAGAATAAAGTGAGTATTCATGCATATTCTATTTAGAGTATGGTCTTGTTCTTCATTCCTTTTTTTAGTTTTCACAAGAGTGTGAGTCTAGAGTGTGTGAGTTAGAACTCACACTCGCAGGTTCGTCGTCCTGTCTTAAGATGGGTGCTGTGGTGTCGTCACGGGGCCTTAATATGTGGCCGGATCACAGTAGAGATCGGTTGGTAGGCGTGGTGCTTAGCTACTGGTTGCGCGTCGTTTGTGCATCTTATTCCACGGTTTGGCCGGGGTAGTTAGCAGGTGGTGACAACCCTATCTTTGCTTTGAAATCCTCCACGTTCGGATAAGTCATAGAGCTGTTAGCCGGAGTCACTGTGGATGCAGTGTAAGCCGGTGCTCGAAGCGAGCGACGAAAAGGTAGTTCTATTTCCTCACTACGAGAACTCTTCAATAGGAATACTCTTTATCCCTCACGATAGGAGTGTATCCTTGGGCCTGTTGGCCTATAGATAGAGATCATACGTTCCTTGTTTTCGATACCCTTGGAATACTCTTAGGGGAGAGCTACGGCGATATCTGTGCGCTTGTGTTGGCACTCCTTAGCCTAACTAAATCCGCAAGAACACGGAGTACGATGTAGCCTTTCACCAGGGGAGTAAGAACATGGATATCGAATCCAAGGAGCGGTAGACGCGACTAGCCTAGAACTTTTCTAACCGAACCCACCAGGGAGCACAAGGTACGTGGGTAGAGAGCTTGACTTTAGTTAGCTACTCGTTATCCCAGACAAACTATCTATATCTAATCTGATTTGCTTCGACGGCTAGAACAGGAAGAACTCAGAACGGGGTGAGAAAGGGGTTCTTCCGGGCCCAGCACTACTATTATGAGTACACCTGAACGTGGTGGAGTACAAAGGACGGACAGGACTGTCACCACCTGCCGCCTACCACTGCAGTTCCGTGGGGTGCAACACAACCTGACATGGCTAGCCAGCACAGGCACCACACCTAAGCTATCAGCCACTAACCTCCACCCAACGCGAAGGGCTATAGAGGAAACCCCAAACAAGAGTCGCTGTCACTCGCGCAGACTCAGGTACCCGTAGATCAAATATAAATAAAATAGATTGCTGAAAGTAATTCGTAAACTAGCGAGGTACTAAATGCAAGGGACCGAGGACTTACTGAAGATAACTCCTGAAGTATATTCCTCTGGGGTGGAAATGTTGAGATGAGACCGAGAGGAAATCCTGGACTCTCTCTACAAAGCTTGGCTGTCACCCAAGCAACTCACCCACTCTCTCCCAATCTAACTCTAAAGATGAAAACTCCTCTCTAGACTTCTCTTCTCTCCTTTGGATGGATTGATGGGTTCTTTCTCAGGGTGAAGGGGGTCCCTTTTATAGTCTTCAAGGGCGGTTGCAGGCGTCATGCTTAAGCTAACTCTCTGCTTAACTGCCACGCGAAGGGGGATAGGTGGCGGCCTCTGGGGGAGGCCGGCCAGCCTAGGCCAGGCCGATCGGCCTGGCCTGGCTGCCCCGTGGCACCGCCTCCTTCAGGGACGCTCTGGATTGCTCCCTGAGGTTGGTAACGGTTGCTTTGGATCAAAGCTGTCCGAGAATCCAAGGTTGGTGGGCCCTTCAATCCATGCAAGTATAGCTTAGGCCTTTCAGGTCCTTGGATCAAACCGACGTTGATCTCACGTCTCAGGATCTTTGTTGTTGTATTTGGGATCTCCTAGATCAATAACGTGGCAAAGGGACACAGAAGGGGGCCGGTCGGCCTATGCTAGACCGGCCGGCCGGGCTTTGTGTCCAAAAGTCTTCATCTTTTGCTTGCATGCTTCTGCACTCACAAATTATCCAAAACTTGTGGAGCTCATTAGAAATAACCAATTTCACCTTGTTATGGGCAAGATGAGCCTGAAATGTGACGGAATGTTGGTGGTGAAATCGTATCATAACGACCACCAACACGCCCCCCTACCTGAACTTTGCTAGTCCCTTAGCAAAGAGTGAATTAAATTATTGGGACTTCAACAAGATCAGGGTCATGGACTCAAGGTATACACAAGTCATATCTCTGAGTTTTTCTTTCATACCTTGGATTCCGGTGGCTAACACCCTCATCTTCATCAATTGAGTCTTAGAACAACTCATTGATTGGTCGAGAACTTCTTCCTCTTGGCATTTGGAGTTTTTGATAATTTTATAAAGAAAACGGGCATTCCCTTGTTATTTCTCAACATCTCTCGATCACTCATAGTGTTTGGATCCTCACCTTGGCTTAGAGTCAAGCCTCTCCTATTCCTATATTTTGAGGTGGAGTTTTTGGGATCGGAGTTGCTCGCTCTTCTTCATTTATTTTGCAAGATCGAAAAGCTTGTCTAATCATTCATACCACTCATAAATCTTGGGCAAGTGCATGTGTACTTGATTTTGGAGTCCTTGTTCAAACATCTTTCATCTTCCCCTTTTTCTTTCTTCTCTTTTTTTTCTGAAGATAAGGAGTGTATCACTCCCTTCTTCATTCTCTTTTTTTTCAAGGAGATGAAGAGCTTTGACAATTTGGACTTTATTGATGCACGTGTGCGTGAATGGCCATGATGAACAAGATAGCATGAACGTGAAGGCAAACAATTCGAGCAAGCTCAAAATTTAGAAGATGGCTATGTGGAAACTTCAACTTGAATTTGATATATGGTTTTGGATAGGACATTTCAAATTGATGATAACAAGGGCTGCCTTAAGTTTTATTTTCAAAAACAATCTCCAAAACCTTGAATCGGAAGGTTCAACTTGTCAAATCATCATATCGTAAGGATCAATTAACAAGAATCAGGTATTCCTATAAAAGTTCCAAGGTAAATGAAATCATTGCTCAAGAAATATCACAGGTGTATCCTAGATATCATTTGTAGGGGTTCACTTTCATGAATTTTGATCAAGTTTTAAATTTATTTAGCCAGGAATTTTTCTTGAATCAAAATCATGCAAGGATCAAGTGTAGGGGTTTCAAACCGTGTCCTAGAGTCGAGCCAGCGAAGTTGGTCATAGGCCCAGGCCGATCGGCCCAGCATAGGCCGGCTGGCCTGGCCCTGTTGCCAGACATCCCGGCTCAGGTTCCTCGTGTATATGATTTGCAAGATTACGCAGCGGGCACGGGATCTCCTCGAGAGGCAGCAGCATGGGGCCGGCCGGCCTGGCATTGTGCCAGTTCGTGCCCCGCCTTGGCCAGTGACCAGTAATCCTTCTGTACGTCGGAGTTTCTGTGTGCTTCACTGAAAGTTTAGTCCGAGGAGTTGGTTGGCACACAAGTGTGCACCAACCATTCATTTTTTTATATATGAGTCACTTCTTCAAATAAATAAATTTATTTTATTCCAAATCAACTCAAATAAAAGTGGGGGTGCTGCATACAAGGGAAAATTTAAAGAAACAAAATGAAAGGAAATTTAAACTAAGCACCCAAATTCTAAACCTATTCTAGCCTATCTACTCCTCCTTCGGGCGGTAGAGGTGCTCATTGCCAGTCGCCTTCGCGAGGCGCTTGACCTTAGAGGCCATTGCCTTGCGAAGGACCTCAATTTTGTCCTCGGCCTAAATTTGCTCGAGCATCGCCTCCGCCACGCGCTCCTCCATATTATTGACCTTGAGCTGCAGCACGGCGAGCTTCCTCCTCAGCTCCTCCTCCTACTCATCGGACCACTCCATCTGCCTGGGAGGCCCTTGGATGGGTGGAGGCACCATGAAGCGCTTCCTCCCCTCATCGGGTTTCTTAGGGGCTAGAAAGAGCCCCTTCCCGATGCCCGGGCCGCTCCGGCGTGGAGGGCTAGGACTTCGCGGCATGTACTGCGGCAAGAACTCCGACGAGGTGGAGAGGAAGAGCGGCACGATCTCCTTCTTGGACGGGGAGGCGATGAGGCGCTTCCCGATGGCCTTTTTTGGGGACAAAAGTCCCGTAGTTGGCCTTCGGGGCGTCTTCGGCCGTGAACTCCCTGGGCCCTCCTCCTTGGGATTCAGGAGGGGGGGGGGGCTCTGCCTGAAGGCGAGCCAGGACGGCGACGAGGGGAGGCCGGCCGGCCTGCCATAGGCCGATCGGCCTGGGCAGAAGCCCGCCGGCTGTGGGGGATATAGTACCTGGGTACCTCACGAGCAAGCCTGGCAGCCCACCAAAGGGGGGCGGCCCACCTCACCGTTCCGGACCTGAAGACGTGCGGGACAAGTCGGCGCACGGAGGAAGGATCTGGAAGGAGAAGTCCCAGTTGGAATAGGAATTATTGTAAAGAAGGAAAGGATTCTTAGAGATAGGATCGGATACAAACCGACTTGTAACCCTGCCCCCCGATATATAAGGCGGGCAGGGACCCCCTCCAAAAGAACTCGACTCATAATCGGAGAACTAAACACCACATCTCAACAAGCAATACAACACCCCAAAACAGGACGTAGGGTATTACGTCGAGTCGACGGCCCGAACCTGTATAAACCCTTGTGTCTGTCCATCCTAACCATCTTGCTTCCGATCTTTGCGATCTTCCCTACATTACAAATCACTTCCGTGGGCTACCCCGTGGAAGACTGACGGAGATAATATCACCGACAGTGGCGCGCCAGGTAGGGGATATCGCCGAGATCAATCTGGTAAGCTCGATGGATCGCGTCAAGTTCTTGGACAGCTGCAACCTCCCGGACGTCGACGAAGTCGAGATCCAGTTCGGGGACGTCATCACCACCACCGCCTTGGATACCCAGGCGGTGGATGCGACGGACGCCACGGAGGTTTCCTCTCTGGCGCCGACTTCGGCCATCACGGCCCAATCCGGTCCAATCGCCTCTGATCGTGCCGGATCTACCCCGCTGAGTCCTTCGCAGAACGCGAAGACAAACCAGTCGGGAACAGATCTACCATCACTCGGTTTCGATCCGACTCCTGAGAGTCGCGTCGCCGAATCATCGCAGAGCGTAAACGCTCAATCTACACGCGTCCATAGCCCTGAGGTCATTGCTGTTCAGACCCCCGGTTTTTGCGCGCTTGCTCGGAAGCAAAAGATGAAGGACATCGTCCAGTCGGATGATTACTTCTCTGGGAGTGACTCCTACGGGCTAGATCTGCTGGGACCCTCAATCCTAGACGATCTGCCGGAAGGATACACGGTGTCCAATGCCTCTACAGAGCCGGAACTACTAGGATCACTCGGAGAATTGACTCCGAGTAGTTTGGAGCGTTACACGCCCACATCCGACTTCTCCGAGTCCGAGGAAGACTACCTCGCGCGAGAAGGAGTCGGATCATATTGTTACATGGTGGCGCCAGCAACGCCAACCAATCCTGTCTCAGAAGATGAGGTCACTCCTGCTGAGGAGACGACCGAAGCCAGGAACCAGCGTCGAGGACGCAATGCCAGTCGGGCGACTCGCAGAGCCGCACGACCACACGGAGCCGCCGCGTCAGGATCTGGTACTGCTCGACTCCAGGAGCCTCGCTCTGAAGATCATCGTCGCCAACGGGATCAACATGAGCGGAGGAGCGCCCGGAACTTGATGCGCGACGGCACGTTCGAGTTCAACGGACACGAAGTCTACGAAACGCCGGTCCAGAACCTCGTTACTATCAACGAGGAAATCAATCGGCTACCACCTAACACTCCGGGCTTGGAAAAGGTAAGGGCTCTCGTGCAGGCCGCCTCCGTCCAGGTTCACCAGATGCAAGGCAGAACGACCACCGACGCTCCTGAACCCGGTTCATCTCGACACCGGGCCGGCGGCGGATCGGGTCGTGATGAAGACCTCCGCACCACGATCAACAGAGATCGAGATGCAAGGGACATCATCACCAATAGCGCTGAAGAGCGCCATCGCGAAGAACTCCGACGGCGCCAAGAGTATGATCGGGATCATGGAAATCCCCGTCATAACCCCAACAGAAGCGGTTACTCGACAGAGTCAGACTACTCTGACCTCTCCGGTAGCCCAAGGCGCGGCAACAATGGTGGTCGACGACGAGTGCTTCCGCCACCCAGGCGGCCGACTCCGCCAAGAGATCGGACTCCACCGCGCAGCAGAACCTACCGACAGGACCGAACTCCACCCAGGACTCGGAACTATCGGAGGACCCGTTCCCCACCTAGGGACCGGGATCGCAGGAGGGACAGCACACCCCCAAGAGCGGTTGACGGGTCGGGTCCGAGCGATTCCCGCCCTAGAGGTCGGATCGGCGGATTCCAGTCGTTCACCGAGCGCTTGAGAAGCGTGACGTGGCCCAGAGGCTTCAAGCTGTCGGACATCGACAAGTACGACGGGAAATCTGACCCATCTCAATGGCTTTAGATCTACTATACCGCCGTACAAGCAGCCGGCGGCGACGAGGACGTGATGGCGAACTATCTTCCCATCATGCTCACCAAGGACTGCCGCAACTGGCTGGCAGGACTCCCGCAGGACGCTATCGACAACTGGGAGCAGCTTACCGAACTCTTCATCGGTAACTATCTCGGTACCTGGGAGAGGCCCGGGAGCAAGCGGCTCCTCGGTCAGATCAGGCAGCACAAGAACGAGACTCTGCACGACTTCGTCCGCAGGTTCTCGGAAAAGCGCAACTCCATCACGGACGTCACGGATCAGGAGGTGATGTCAGCTTTCCAGCGTGGCATCTCCGATGGAAGACTGATCCATAAGTGGACTCGGAAGCCACCCGCGACTGTCAATGACATGTTCCGGGTCGCTAGCACGTGGGCGGACGCCGAGATCGCGGAAAGAGAACAACTCAGCGAGATTAGAAGCCGCTGGGAAGAAGAGAATAAGACGACTCGCAAACGCGACCGCCGTGACGACGAAGAACGACACGACGATCATCGACGCAATGACAGCCAACCTCGCAAGAAGAAGAGCGAGGGAGACATGGTCGCCGCCCTGGACCGGTCCAGAGGCCGGGTAACTCCAGAGGACTTCCAGCGCATGCTCGATGAGCAATGCCCATACCACAAGCACAAGCACTCGGCGCGAGAGTGCTATGGGCTCAAGCGAGCCTTCACCGGGGGCAACAGAGGCCCCCCATACAGAAAAAGGAACGATGGTTCCCCACGAGACGACAGGCGAAACGACGAGCCTGATAATGACTTTCAAGAAGCCGACCGAGTGGTCCGCATGATTTACGGCGGACCAGAGTTCGAGTCAAAACGCCAGCAGAAGCTCACCCATCGCCAGGTCATGCACGCGAGGGAGCCACCGGTACCTGAGTACCTCAAGTGGTCGGAAGTTCCGATCACATTTACCCGGGAGGATCATCCAAACTTCATACCGAAGCCCGGGTCTCATGCCTTGGTGGTAGCCCCGACGATCCGCAACGTTCGGCTCACCAAGGTACTAGTCGACGGTGGCAGTGGCCTGAACATCCTCTTTGCTAACACATTGAAGGAGCTCGGCCTGACTACTCTCGATCTGAGTCCCCCCCAATCCGCGTTCTACGGTTTGATACCGGGAGAGGGGGCAGAACCACTCGGGCACATCACGCTGCCCGTCACTTTCGGAGACCGGAATAATTACCGGACCGAGCACATGCAGTTCACGGTGGCGAACTTTGAAACTGCATACCACGCCATCCTTGGGAGGCCGGCGCTCGCCAAGTTCATGGCGATTCCTCACTACGTCTACTTGCAGGTCAAGATGCCAGGACCGAAAGGCGTAATCACCGTCTTGGGAGACATCCGAGTCGCATACACGTGCGAGCAGGAAACTCTCAACGCGGCAGCCGCCCTGGACATGTCCAAGCGCATGGAACAAGTACTGGCTGCATCACAGGAGGTGGACAAGGACGCTCTAGAGATCCCCACCAAGAAGCCAGCGAGAGAAGCCATCGCGCCAAGCAAGGAGACGGAGCTGAAGAGGATCTCTCTGGACCTGGACGATCCAAAGAAGACGGCCATCATCGGGGCAGAGTCAGACTCCACGGCAGGCTCTGCCCTGCTCTGCTTTCTCGACAGCTATCCAAGCTATAGCCAGACAGACCTGGAGCCTAACAAGCAGATAAAAACTCCGTTCGTCACATCGATCGGTGCTCCTTTGGCTTTCGGTCTGAAAAACGCCAGCGCGATCTATCAGAGGATAATTCAAGCGCGTATGGATCAATTGACTCTGGACGCAATAGGGCGCCTACATCAATAAATCCGTGGAACATTGAAGCATTTGCAGCGATTCTACGCCTAATCCAGTTATGTATTTGTCTTTTTTATTTTTAGATTTATTTGTTCCGAGTGATTTTGGAGGGTAGTCACCCCCAGTTACGACTCGGCTTGTTCACAATGAGTTATCAATAAATTTGATTTCATCTTTCATCTATTTCTACTACTCGCATTTCCTCTTTCGCGTCACGCACATAAAGTATGAGGGGAACAAACCTTAAATCGAGAGGGAAAGTACTCGCCAAGTCAAAGCTCTAAACGTATGACAAAGACTCTGCGGCATGAGACTGAGACCAACGAGGCTAATCTACTCCGTAACAGGTCAACCACTCAGAAATTAAGGCTAGCGCAGAAAGAAAGGGAGTTGTAGACCAATTAAAAACTTATATACAGAAGTGATAATTCATACATTGTTCAAAAACAGTACTGGTTCGACCACATACTACAAATATTTTGTTTACTCTGCAGGGTCGCCAGCACCAGACGGGGCCGCTTCATCCGAGTCATCAACAACGTCCTTGGACAGGGCATTGGCGATGGGCTCAACTTCATGGAGCAGTCTGCCCACATCATCTTCAGAGGTACCGGCAGCATACCCGTGGCCGAGTGGCTCCAGGTCTGACGCCGGGAACAGCGACTTGAGCACGGCCAGGACATGGCCACAGCTAGCTTGGCTGATGGAGCAGAGCTGTCGCCGGAAGTAGCGTGGGAGCGCCCGAACGCGGTCGAGGATGGAAGCTGAAGACGATGACGCCTCCGGCTCGATCTCCTCCGCCACCACTCGGATAGCATCCTCCAGCGCTGTCTTCTCAGCGCGCAGCGCCTCAGCCTCGCCTTGCAGCCGGGCCACCTTGGCAGTGAGCTCTGCGAATTGGGACATAGTCCGATATCGATAATCTAAAGAAGGTTAGATCTGAATAAATTTTCATGTCTGACAGAAAAACAAATAAGGAAGAACATACCCCTGAGCTCGTGCACGGCCTGGGCTTCGTTGAGCTTAGCCTGCTCTACCTCCCCGCATAAATCGCGGGTGGTACGCTGGGCTTCCTCCAACTCAGCCTGTCGCTCGACTGCATCAGCTTCGAGCTCAGCCACTCGGGCCACCAAGGAGTCGGCCTTAGCAACTGCAGAAGTCAATTCTTGAATAACCAAGGCTTTAGCCTCAGCATCAGCAGCTAAGTCCTGCAAAAACAAGTCAGAAGACAATATGAATCAATATGCCAATAGTATTTGATAGCAACAAGATAAGAAGTTCGGGAAGTACCTTGGCTATGTGGCCCATGCGACGATGAAGGGACAGAAACTCCTCCAGAGGAGTCAGGGGAGCACCACCACCCAGGACGCCGACCGCCGCAGAAGCTAACTCGACCGTCGCAGTCTGGGGCTCCTCCACTGCTGCAGTCGGTTCAACTGCAGGAGCATGCTGGGGGCTGCCTTGTGGGACTGGCGGAGGAGTCGGCGACGCTGGTACAGGACTCGGCGGTGGCGGGGTTGGCTCCCGCTGTGACTCGGGTAGCGGACCCACAGGCTGATCGCTGAGAAGATCAGCCGAGTGGATCGGCACCTCTGGAGTTTGGATTGTTGGGGCTGCGGTCTCAATCGCCGACTGAGGCGGAGGACCCGAGAAGGGGACCTCAGACGGCGTGCTACAACATAAAGCATTTATGGATCACTAACAAAGAGCATAAAGGAAATCAAGACAAGACAAGAATACTTACAGATTAGAAATGCGCATTCTCAGGCGCTTTCCTTTCCGAGTTGGGGAAGGGAGGTCCCTCGGACTTGCAGCGCTCAGAGGCATCACTGCAAGGGGAGACTGCTCCGAGCTCGTGATTGGCGGCTGGAGAGACGGCTCGGCGATGCCAGCTTCATCCTTCTCCGAGTCAGACGACTCAGATATAAGGAGCTGCCGGCGGCTGGGCGCATCCCTGAACACGATCCCTGTGGAGATCTTCCGCTTCTTCAGAGCAGGAGCAGCCTTCCCACCACTCGGAGATTGCACATCGGGGGAAGGAGAGGATGATAGAGTGATATCCGAGTCATGCAGATCACTCTCACTTTCCCCGACTGCTTCTTCAGATCCAACGGCCCTGCGCCGACGAGGCTGATCCACTCCCTTTGGCATCTCAGGCAAAGGAGGGATAGATACAAAGGCAACTCGATCCTGCAAATATTGGATTCAGTTTTGAGATTACACCCAATGGGTGGAATTGAAATAAAAACAACAACAAACTGACTAAATACCTCAGGGCGTGGATTTACCAAGTTGAACGCCGGAGGACAGTCAGTAGTCCTCAGGGACGTTCCAGGTGCGAAGAACTTGCCAAGCCGAGCGGCGGCTTGGACTTTGTCGACGCGCTTGGGGGCTTCGCGCGTGTTGTCCCCTTCGGCGTAATATTCATACGCCGGGTGAGCTCGCTGCTTGAGAGGCTGAACCCGGCGCAGAACAAAATTGGCTGCCACACCGACGGCAGACAGCCCATTGTCCTTCAACTGGGAAATAAGACCCAGGAGCTCCCGAACCTGGTCCATCTCACTCTCCTTGGGAAGAGCGGTCCAGGATTGGGAGGGGACAGGACGAGAATCGATTTCTGGGGAGATGGCAGGCGAGTGGTTTCCTACGTAAAACCACTCGGACTGCCACCCCTTGTTGGAGGTAAGGAAAGGGATGTCAAAATACTCCCGAGTTCGACCCTCGCGGAGTTGGAGTCCGGCGCCCCCGACTACTAGTGGGCAGTCGGTTCGGGGATAAGGCTTAAGGAGAAAAAGATGAATGAAAAGATTGAAGTGAGGCTCTATCCCAAGATAGGCCTCACAGAGGTTGATGAAGATGGCGATATGAAGGATAGAGTTGGGATTCAATGCGCAGAGGCAGATCCCATAGTAATGCAGCAGCCCGCGGAGGAAAGAATGCGCGGGCAAGCCAAGACCACGGAGAAAGAAAGATTCAAACACCACCAAATCAGAGGAGTTTGGGGTAGGAAAAGACTCACCGGCGGCGGCGCGCCACTCGGCGGTTTGCTGGTCGGGGAGGACGCCATCCATGACGTGCTGCTCGAGGCGCTTGGTGGAGGTGATGGACTCCCTCCACTCGGCGGCGCGATCCACGGCGACCTCGGCGACGGCCTTGCCCTTGGACGACCGGGCCTTTGCTGGTGACTTCTCCTTCCGCTTCGAGGCTTCCTTCCTCTTGGGCGCCATGGCAGCGATTGGTGCTGGAGAGCGAGGAAGAAGGGTGCGGGAGCAGATCTAGGGTTTTGTTCTGGCGCAAAGGGAACTGGAGCGTCGGGGAAGGCAAATGGCAAGTAAAGGAAGAAGAATGCGGCGGGGATGGCTTATAAAGGAAGGAACTGTTCCTCCCGCACGCGGCGCGGCGCTTGTCTCGGGAACTCAACCGACGCAGGCACGTCCCGTCGCTTTGAATTCAAAGATGCGATAGGGAATCGCGATATCTCGCGATATCTCGCCTTCCGTAAGGCGACCGTTAGGGACGCAACGGACTTTTAGGAATAATGGGCCTAATGGGCTGAAATATAGCACGACCTTTCGGTTCTGTTACGATAATAAATCTGTGGGTTCCTGAGCTAGGGTTCAGGGGCAGAAACCACTCGGTCGTGAGGCTAAAATTAGTCGACGACCAGACTTGATTTTGCAATTAATATTGCGACCTCGCAACTGATTTTTTACGTAAGGCATGCGATACTATCGCTAAATTGACTCAGAAATCTGGGTCAAATGCTGATAAGTATAAATCTTGTGAGAAGATGGCTTACCATATGGTCAAGCTGAGTCGTGGGACACGACTCGGGAGTCATGCCGAGTTCAAAGAACTCGAGGACCAAATCCTTATAAAGGGGAAACAAAAAAGCCTCTGAAGGAAAAGTTTATCCAAAATCCATGTCCAGAGGCATGGGGGCTGAAAAAATCAGTCGAATTTATGGCTTTCAGAGTCTTGACACGATCATGCAGAGTCGTACCAAGACTCGGGGGCTACACCCAATGGGTGCACCTGGAGGTGCACACCATTGATGGATCAAGTTCAAAAAGAGTTTCATAATATTTATTTTTGACCCTCGACCAGAATATTCTATTCTGCTCAAGGCTCGGGGGCTACACCCAATGGGTGCACCTGGAGGTGCACACCATTGAAAATCAAGATACAGATGGATAAAAGTTGAAGACCTTTGGCCAATTTCATACTAAAATTGCCCAAAGCCTGGGGCTAAGTGTATTCACTTCGCTGTTGCGTCGTGAAAAAGAGCACTCCTTCCCCTCACTTTGACTGAAATTGAAGAATTGTTTTCAGGAACGTCTGAGAAACCACTCGGATCTTCCTTGAAACCACTCGGATCTTCCTTGAAACCACTCGGATCTTCTTCGAAACCACTCGAATGAGATCTTAGACAACTTGGAGCACTCGAATCATGCAAGAAAAGACAGAACAATTACAGCCAACGATCGGCCAAGAAGTGCTCGGGGGCTACTGTGGGGGATATAGTACCTGGGTACCTCACGAGCAAGCCTGGCAGCCCACCAAAGGGGGGCGGCCCACCTCACCGTTCCGGACCTGAAGACGTGCGGGACAAGTCGGCGCACGGAGGAAGGATCTGGAAGGAGAAGTCCCAGTTGGAATAGGAATTATTGTAAAGAAGGAAAGGATTCTTAGAGATAGGATCGGATACAAACCGACTTGTAACCCTGCCCCCCGATATATAAGGCGGGCAGGGACCCCCTCCAAAAGAACTCGACTCATAATCGGAGAACTAAACACCACATCTCAACAAGCAATACAACACCCCAAAACAGGACGTAGGGTATTACGTCGAGTCGACGGCCCGAACCTGTATAAACCCTTGTGTCTGTCCATCCTAACCATCTTGCTTCCGATCTTTGCGATCTTCCCTACATTACAAATCACTTCCGTGGGCTACCCCGTGGAAGACTGACGGAGATAATATCACCGACACCGGCCCTCCGGCTTCGCCACCACGGCCTCGACGAACGCCGCCCTCTCGATTATCCTGACACTGCTGGCATTGGAGGAGCTGGGCATCCCTTTCAAGGATTGAGATGGCGAATGGCTATTTCGGGAGACCGAGTTGGAGTCTTGGTGGCTGGACTAGGAGGCCATGGCACGAATTCTCAAAGGGGGGAGAGTTTCTGGATAAGAGAGGCTCGAGAGTTCTGAGGGGGAAGAAGAGAGGGGAGCCTTTCGATTTAAAACGACGCTCCTCTTTCAAAACCCCACAGATTCTCGGAAGGGATAACGGGGAGACTCTTTCAAACGAAGAGCGTCCCGGGACGAGCCCGGGCTGGGCCGATTGGCCTGGATGAGGCCGGCCGGCCTGGACCTGGCTCGAGAGCCTCTGAAATTTTTCAGGTGTGCTCCACTCGCTCCTCTTCCAGAAGTTTCTTAGGATTTGGCTAGAAAAAGTTTAAAGAAAAGAAAAAGAAAATAGGGAAGGGAAATCTATCCTAGATAAGGGTCATTTTTAGGTCCCTCCCGGACCTGGACTAGGTATCTCGGTTAGCTTGTAGACGTCCATCTCTTTGAGCCCCAGCATTTCAGATTCGAGAAATATTTTCAATCTTTGGCCATTAGCCTTGAAAGTATTTTCATCATTATCCTGGAGGGTTATCACGCCATGATCGGCGGCGTCTAATACTTTAAAAGGACCTTCCCACTTACTTCTAAGATTACCATGACCAAACAAATGAATACGGGAGTTGAAGAGCAATACCTGATCTCCCGCTTTGAAATGCTTGATCTTGATGCGCTTGTCGTGCCATCTCCTTGTTCTTTCTTTATAAAGCTTGGCGTTGTGGTAGGCCTTCTCCCTCCATTCATCCAGTTCAGCCAATTGCATTCTTCTTTTGAGTCCGGCTGTCTGGAGATCCATATTCCACCTCTTGATCGCCCAATGGGATTTAAATTCGAGCTCAACTGGTAAGTGGCACGTCTTGCCGTATACCAGTTGGTAGGGAGTCATCCCTATCGGTGTCTTGAATGATGTTCTATATGCCCAAAGTGCTTCCGGTAGCTTTCGCTTCCACCCTGTTCCCATTGCATTGACCGTCTTTTGCAGAATGTTCTTGATTTGTTTGTTTGATGTTTCTGCTTGCCCGCTGGTCTGGGGGTGATAAGGTGTAGCCACTCGGTGGTTCACTCCTAAGTCGCTTAGGCACTTCCGGAATGGCTTGTCAATGAAGTGTGATCCTCCACATTGATCACGACTCGAGGTACTCCGAAACGGGGAAAGATGACTTCTTCGAACATCTTTCTTGAATTCTTCAAATCGGCTGCCGTGCACGGAAATGCCTCCACCCACTTGGAAACATAGTCGACTGCCACCAGGATATACTCACACTGCTCGGATGCAGGGAAAGGACCCATAAAGTCTATTCCCCATACGTCGAAAATCTCCAATTGGAGGTTATTCTGCAGTGGCATAGCATCACGGGCGTTGATGTTCTCGTGTTTCTGACACCTGGCACATCTCCGTACGAATTCCTTAGCATCTCCATACATAGTCGGCCAGAAGAATCCACCTTGCCAGACCTTTGCATGGGTTCGGAAAGTTCCGTAATGCCCTCCGTACGGTGATGAATGGCAGCGGTCAAGGACCTTGTGTGTTTCCTCGTGAGGGATGCATCTTCGGAGTAATCCATCAGCACATACTTTGAATAGATAAGGGTCATCCCATAGGTGAAATCTGCTGAGGTAGATTAACTTCTTCTTGGCTTCTCCCGGAGGTACATACCCAGTCACCATGAAATTTACCAAATTTGCATACCATGGACTGGATGTGGTGACCTTGAGGAGAGTATCATCTCTGAGGTAATCATTGATCGGAAGGTCTGACCCTTGAACTTGCATTCTTGAGAGATGATCTGCCACACAATTATCTGTCCCCTTCTTGTCTCGTATTTCTAAATCGAATTCTTGAAGGAGTAGAATCCAACGGATGAGTCATGGCTTAGCGTCTTTCTTGGTCAAGAGGTACTTCAGTGCACAGCATGGTCTGTGTATACTATCACCTTAGCACCAACCAAGTAAGATCTGAACTTATCCATGGCAAACACCACTACCAGGAGTTCCTTCTCCGTTGTTGCGTAGTTTAACTGAGCTCCAGTCAATGTCTTGCTTGCATAAGATATGACATAATGCTGTTTATCCTTGCATTGACCGAGCACTGCCCCGATTGTATAGTCACTAGCATCACACATTATCACGAATGGAAGATTCCAATCGGGTGGTTGTATGATGGGAGCTGAGATAAGTGCCTTCTTGAGGGTGTAGAAGGCGAGAAGGCAATCATCGTCGAAGTTGAAAGGTGCTTCTTTAGCCAATAGGCTTGTAAGAGGTCTGGCTACCCGAGAGAAATCTTTGATGAATCTTCAGTAGAAGCCAGCATAACCCAGAAATCTTCGCACACCCTTGACATTCGTCGGGGGTGGTAGTTGTTCGATAACTTCTATTTTTGGCTTGTCAACTTCTATCCCTTTTTCTGACACCTTGTGCCCCAGCACAATTCCTTCTCTGACCATGAAGTGGCACTTCTCCCAATTTAGGATGAGGTGATGCTCTTCGCACCTCTCGAGAACCTTTTCCAGATTTTCGAGACATTGGTCGAAGGTTTTGCCATAGACGGTGAAGTCGTCCATGAATACTTCCATGATTTGTTCAATCAGGTCAGAGAATATCGCCATCATGCACCGCTGGAATGAAGTAGGTGCGTTGCATAGGCCAAAAGACATCCGTCGATAGGCAAACATTCCGTATGGGCAGGTGAAGGTAGTCTTACTCTGGTCATCGGGATGGATAGGAATTTGGTGATAACCAGAGTATCCATCAAGGAATCAGAAAAATGAGTGGTTTGCCAGCCGCTCAAGCATCTCGTCAATGAAGGGGAGAGGGAAGTGATTTTTACGGGTTGCTTTTGTTGAGCTTCCTGTAATCGATGCACATCTTCCATCCAGTAACGGTCCTCTAAGGAATAAGCTCGTTTTTCTCGTTCTGGATGACCGTCATTCCACCCTTCTTTGGCACAACTTGAACTGGGCTGACCCATTCACTGTCTTGCACGGGATAGATTATACCCACGTGCAGAAGCTTCAGCACTTCTTTCTTGACTACCTCCCTCATCGCATCATTCAGCCATCGTTGATGTTCTCTAGACGGCGTATGGTCCGGCTCCATAGGTATGCGATGGGTGCATAAACTGGGGTTGATCCCCTTCAAGTCCTGTAGACAATACCCGAAGACAGACCGATGTTTCTCTAGGACTGTGGTAAGCTGCCGAGTCTCATTCTCTGTCAGTTTGTCACTGATGACGACTGGCGAGCGTCGGTTGTTGTGGAGGAAAGCGTATCTGAGTCTAGGAGGCAGCGGCTTTAACTCAGGAGGGGGGTGTTGTGGCTTTTCTTCCTCGTTGAGTTTCATAAAGCCGTCCGTTTCTGCCTCTTGGATGAAATGGTTAGCCTCTTCAGCCTGTGATGACTGAGCTTTCTCTGCTTGAGCCGAGCTAACTGCTTCTTCCACTGGGTCTGTCTCGGATCGAGCCTCTGCGATGGTGTTAACCGCCCGCACGAGACTGACCGGGATGATCTCTTTACCAACTCTGAACTGTATTGTTGATCGATCGTGGTTCGGGTTGGCAAGGTGCTCTATTGGCTGTCCAATCAGGAAGAAGTTGTCACCTCTAGGGACATCGAAAATGTGGAAGTCTAGGAAAATCCTATTGCGTCCCATGTGTACGGGCACAACACGGATGATTCCTCTACATTCCATCATTTGGCCGTCGATCCACTTGAGGTACTTACGGGAGAAGAACCGGGGTTCGTCTGGTTGCACTCGTGCTGCGAATGCACTTGATATGATATTACTCCCGACCTTCGGGTCGTAGACAACTTCCTGAGTGTCAGTTCCCTCAATAGCGCAATGGAGTACTCTGAAGTTGCAGGTGGTTCGGATGATGTCTTCGCAACTTTCAATTTCCTCCATCCATTCCTTGCTCATGATCGTCGAGAATAGTTTCTTGGTCTGAGGACTTGTAGTGTTCGAGCACTTCCTCTATGATCGGAGGAGGTCGATCACATGTAAGGGTAAGGATTGGCTGCTTGTCTATGGGGGTTGTTGGTGGTGTTGGTGGGTCGTCGAAGATTCCTGTGTACTCGGTAGAGCTGAGAACCTTTTCCAAGATTTCTCGTACCTCATCCACTGTCTTGTATAACACTGACCCTGCGGAAGTGATGTTCAAGAACTGTGCACTTTCCGGCTTCAATCCACCAACAAAATGTTGCATAAGCATTTCCTCTGGAATGTTATGCGGTGGCCCTGAGTTGGCCAGCTGAATAAATCGCTCCCACGTGGCTCCAAGTGACTCATCACCTTGCTGATATGTCATCAACTCGACTCTGAGCTTTAAGATCTTGGAGACAGGGTAAAAGAACAGACAAAACTCGTCCTTCAATTTGATCCAATCTCTGCTAAATCTCCTTGCAGTCCGGTCGTACCAAGATTTTGCATTTCCCATAAGAGAAAATGGGAAAAGTTTCCATAGAATAGTGTCTTGGTTGATGTCGGGTATAATAAGAAGAGAGCAATTCTCTTCAAAAACCTGCAAGTGAGCATAGGGACTTTCGTCTTTCGTTCCACCGAAAGACTGTGCACAAACCATGGCAACGAGACTGGGACGGATCTCGAAGCCATGAGGTGGTATGGGGTGGCAAGATGAAGGCGGTTCCAAATACTCGCTAGATGGAACCGTCGGATAACTAGGAGAAAACTCCATGTGATAGATGGTTATGGGGGTAAAGTGTACGGCTAAAAACATCCTACACTAGTGTTGCTACCGTTCCCCGGCAACGGCGCCAGAAAAGCTTGTTGGCACTCCTTAGCCTAACTAAATCCGCAAGTGCACGGAGTACGATGTAGCCTTTCACCAGGGGAGTAAGAACCTGGATATCGAATCCAAGGAACGGTAGATGCGACTAGCCTAGAACTTTTCTAACCGGACCCACCAGGGAGCACAAGGTACGCGGGTAGAGAGCTTGACTTTAGTTAGCTACTCGTTACCCCAGACAAACTATCTATATCTAATCTGATCTGCTTCGACAGCTAGAACGGGAAGAACTCTGAACGGGGTGAGAGAGGAGTTCTTCAGGGCTCAGCACTACTGTTATGAGTACACCCGAACGTGGTGGAGTACAAAAGACGGACAGGACTGTCACCACCTGCCGCCTACCACTGCAGTTCCGTGGGGTGCAACACAACCTGAGATGGCTAGCCAGCACAGGCACCACGCCTAAGCTATCAGCCACTGACCTCCACCCAACGCGAAGGGCTATAGAGGATACCCCAAACAAGAGTCACTGTCACTCGCGCAGACTCAGGTACCCGCAGATCAAATATAAATAAAATAGATTGCTGAAAGTAATTCGTAAACTAGCGAGGTACTAAAGGCAAGGGACCAAGGACTTACTGAAGATAACTCCTGAAGTATATTCCTCTGGGGTGGAAATGTTGAGATGAGACCGAGAGGAAATCCTGGACTCTCTCTACAAAGCTTGGCTGTCACCCAAGCAACTCACCCACTCTCTCCCTAATCTAACTCTAAAGATGAAAACTCCTCTGTAGACTTCTCTTCTCTCCTTTGGATGGCTTGATGGGTTCTTTCTCAAGGTGAAGGGGGGTCCCTTTTATAGTCTTCAAGGGCGGTTGCAGGCGTCAAGCTTAAGCTAACTCTCTGCTTAACTGCCATGCGAAGGGGGACAGGTGGTGGCCTCTGGGGGAGGCCGGCCGGCCTAGGCCTGGCCTGGCTGCCCCGTTGCACCGCCTTCTTCAGGGACGCTCTAGATTGCTCCCTGTGGTCGGTAACGGTTGCTTTGGATCAAAGCTGTCCGAGAATCCAAGGTTGGTGGGCCCTTCAATCCATGCAAGTATAGCTTAGTCCTTTCGGGTCCTTGGATCAAACCGACGTTGATCTCACGTCTCAGGATCTTTGGTGTTGTATTTGGGATCTCCTGGACCAATAATGTGGCAAAGGGACACAGAAGGGGCCGGTCGGCCTATGCTAGGCCAGCCGGCCTGGCTTTGTGTCCAAAAGTCTTCATCTTTTGCTTGCTTGCTTCTGCACTCACAAATTATCCAAAACTTGTGGAACTCATTAGAAAGAACCAATTTCACCTTGTTATGGGCAAGATGAGCCTGAAATGTGACAGAATGTTGGTGGTGAAATCGTATCGTAACGACCACCAACAGTTTGTAGATTCTCTGTGAACGTTAAGAAACATCAACAAGCTTTCTAGCGCCATTGCCGGGGGACGGTTGCTTTTCTATCTAAGTGCCTAGATGCCCTCGTATCTTTTTCCTTTGTCTTTCTTCTACCTTTACCCCCAATATCATGGAGCCAATCTGTATCCAAGAGTTTTCCGCTCCTAGGGGCGAACTCTTAGAGCCACGACCTTCAGAACACCCGATTCTTTCAGCTGGCTATGAGTTCGGTCCCAATCTTCCGACCTTGGTTCAGAAGTCTCCTTTCTTCGGGTTACATAGTGAGGACCCATGTCACCATTTGCAAGATTTTGAGTCGTTATGCTCATGCTACGCTATTGCGGGCCTGAACCATGACACCTTCATGTGAAAATTGTTTTTGTTCTCCCTTTCGGGAAAAGCGAAGCGATGGTATGCCCATGGCATGAGACGCTTTGACGGGAGTTGGAGGAAGTTGAGAGATAAGTTTTGTCTCACTTTCATCCCTCGCCCCCGCATTTCCGCCTTGCATAAGGAGGTAATCGACTTCAAGCAATTAGAAGGAGAAACGATTGCTACGGCTTGGACCTGAATCTTGCTTTTGTCAAATTGTGCCACTGACTTGTCAATACCCGAGCATGTGCTCCTTGAGCATTTCTACGACGGTCTTGACAAGGAATCCACAATCTATCTAGACGTGGCTACTGGAGGGTCGTTCGTACTTAAAACCCCAGCCGAAGGTAAGAAACTCTTAGACACAATTGTAGATGAACCCACATTTGAAAATCATATTGACACCTCCCGAGAAGAGCACCCGTCTACACATAAGGACTTGCTAGCAGCCGAGCCCATGGCTTCATCCTCTTCACCTATAGAACCAGCTGCTAAGTCCTTGCTTGAACAACAGGCATCAAAGGAAGAAGAAATTCAACCTTTGACAATGCCTTTCTGATTCGAGGATGACCTTTTTGATATCCATCCAAGCACCTCGAGTCATCCTCAAGAGAAACTAACGAATTCTGTCCCTCCCTATGATCCTCAGGAAGTTTCCTTCCTGAAGGAATCTATACAGGAGCTGAATGCCATTATGACTCATGAATGGTCGAGTGAGCTAGAGCTATTGTCAGAAGTTCTACGGATCAGCTCCCCTCCGACGATTATCCCATGCGACATAAGAGGGAATTCGTTAAAAGCCCTCTATAGTCCCACGGTTGTTCCGGAAATTAGGCCTTGCATCTCTTGGGAGATGAACCGTTAGTCCAAACCGACACCTTCTTTAAGACACCCCGTGGTGAAATTTTGGAAGGGACCGTGTCAATTAGACACGGAGATGTGAAATCAATCCTTGATTTTCATGTTTTGAAGTCTCTAACTTTGATCTCATGATCGGACATCCTATCGAGAAGTTGCCCGTCTATAGGATGACGCTAAAGATTTCCTTTTGACGAGGAGGACAATTCCGAGCCCATAGATATATCTGAGTGTGAGACTCCTCCTAAACCCCCAATTGAGCTGAAACCATTACCTATAGGCCTTCGATACGCTTTCTTCCATGGTGACATCGAGTTTCCAGTAATCATTAGCGACCAACTTACGGATGAGGAATCCGAGAGACTCATCGCCATCCTAGAGAAACACAAAGACGTTCTTGGATATTCTCTTCAAGACCTAAAGGGGATTAGCCCAGCTCTTTGTACCCATCACATTCCCGTAGACTCTGAAATTCCACCTACACGGAGCCTCAATGAAGGCTAAACAATGCGATGAGGGTAGTCGTAAAGAAAGAAGTCCTGAAACTCTTACATGCCAGAATCATTTATCCTGTGCCGTATACTGAGTGGGTGAGTCCCGTTCAGGTTGTGCCCAAATATTGAGGAATGACGGTCGTCCCTAATGAGAACGGCGAAGCAATAGCGAAGCGTCTTCCTACTGGAAGGAGGATGTGTATTGACTATCTTAAACTCAACAAAGCTACAAAGAGAGATCATTTTCCATTGTCCTTCATCAATGAGATGCTTGAGCGATTGGCAAATCACTCTTTCTTCTGTTTCTGTGACGGGTACTCCGGTTATCATCAAATCCCCATCCATCCCAATGACCAGAGCAAGACAACATTCACATGCCCCTATGGAACGTATGCCTATCAGTAGAATGTCATTCGGGTTGTGTAATGCACCCACTTCGTTCCAAAGGTGTATGATGTCTATATTCTCAGACATGATAGAAGAGATCATGGAAGTATTCATGGATGACTTCTCCGTCTATGGAAAAACCTTTGATCACTATCTAGAGAACTTAGACAAGGTCTTGCAACGATGCTCCGAAAAAGACCTAGTACTTAATTGGGAAAAGTGCCATTTATGGTTCGTGAAGGCATCGTCTTGGGACACTTAATTTCTGAATGAGGAATAGAGGTGGATAGAGCGAAAATCAAAGTCATAGAGAAACTTCCACCTCCTATCAATGTCAACGGAATCCGTAGCTTCTTAGGCCATGCTAGGTTCTATCGCTGGTTCATTAAAGATTTTTCTCAAATCAGCTAGACCCCTCACGAGCCTCCTTGCTAAGGATGTACCCTTTGACTTCACCGATGAGTGCATGATCGCTTTCCAAACTCTTAAGAAGGCACTCATCTCAGCACCACCAATCATCCAACCCCCAGATTAGTCGCTGCCGTTTGAGATCATGTGTGATTCTAGTGACTATGCCGTAGGAGCCGTTCTAGGCCAAACTAGACAAGAAGCACCACGCGATCGCTTACACTAGCAAGACACTGACAGGAGCTCAACTTAATTATGCTACCACTGAAAAGGAGCTCATGGCTGTTGTGTTTGCTATAGACAAGTTTAGATCTTACTTAGTAGGAGCAAAGATCATTGTTTACACCGATCACGCCGCCTTGAAATATCTGCTGACTAAGAAAGACGCTAAACCCCGCTTGATACGATGGATCCTCTTGCTTCAAGAATTTGATATTGAAATAGAAGATAAAAAGGGACTAGATAACTCTGTTGCGGATCATTTATCTCGTATGCATTTCACTAACACGCAGGAACTACCGATAAATGATTTCCTATGAGACGACATGCTCTTGAAGGTCACAGACTCTGCCCCCTGGTATGCAGATATTGTGAACTTTATGGTTACAGGATATGTGCCACCAGGAGGAGATAGGAAGAAGTTAATCGCTGAGAGTAAACTCCACATGTGGGATGACCCGTACCTCTACAGAGTTTGCATCGATGGGCTATTGAGACGATGTGTACCCACGCCCGAATGAAGGCAAATCATCCGAAAATATCATGCGTCACCCTATGGGGGACATTACAGAGTATTCCGTACTCATGCTAAAATCTGGTAAAGTGGATTTTTCTGGCCAACCATGTATGGTGACACCAAGGAATTTATCAGAAGATGCAAAAGGTGTCAGAAACATGGAGGGATCACTGCTCGAGATAAAATGCCTCTACAAGACAATCAGCAAGTAGAATTATTTGATGTTTGGGGCATTGATTACACGGGACCCTTTTCTAAGTCCTATGATAGTGAGTATATGTTGGTGGCAGTAGATTATGTGTCAAATGGGTATAAGCATGCTAGGAAAATGTTTAGGGAAGTTATCTTCCCCCGCTTTGGGACACCAAGATTAGTGATTAGCGATGGAGGACCACATTTCATTCACCAAATTTTTCGGACATTCTTGAAGGACTTGGGAATAAAGCACAATATCGCAACTGCATACCACTCCTAGACAAGTGGTCAAGTAGAAACTTCGAACAAGAAAATCAAAAACATTCTGCAGAAGACTGTTCAAGAAATGGGGAATAATTGGAAAACACAATTGCCAGATGCAATTTGGGCATACCATACAACATACAAGACACCCTTGGGGATGATACCTTATCAATTGGTGTACGGTAAAATATGCCATGTACCAGTAGAGCTGGGACACAGAGCCCACTGGGTCATCCGGAGATTTACCATGTATTTCAGAAAAGCGGGGATAAAACGAAGACAACAGCTAGTAGAGCTAGAAGAATGGAGAAATAAAGCTTATCACAATGCCAAGATATACAAAACAGAACAAAAAGATGGCATGCCAAGAGGATTAAGGAGAAAGAATTTCATCCAGGAGATAAGGTACTACTCTTCAATTCCTGGGTCAAGCTTTTCGGACATGGGAAGCTTAGAAGCAAATGGGATGGACCCTTCACTGTCGTTGAGGTTGCACCACATGGAGCAATCACGCTGCAAGATGACAGAGGCGACCAATTCAAGGTAAATGACCATCGCTTAAAAACCTTCTTTGAACCTGACAATAAGGAGTATGGAGTTATCCACCTCATTGAAGATACTTAACCATAAAATCAACTCAAACAAATAAAAAAGGTTAGGTAGATTTCACTCCTTTTGTTTCCTCTTGTGTGTTTGTTTTTTCTCTAACCACCACAGGTAAGAAAATAGTGTGGGGGAGTCCATGGACTCCCGCGTCAATAAAAGCTCAGCACCCAGGTATAAACCCCCTCGCTCACCTTACTCGTGAATTTGATTGAAATCTCAATGCTACATCCTGAAAATCAAATTCAAGTTATGGTGCTTAACCTGCTCACATGCTCTGAGGTTGACTCATGTGTGTGCTATTCCTTGCTCTTCACCTTGTTGCCTGTGAACATACCTTAGGACCCCATGATCATCTAAGTGGTTGAAGTTTGAGATATGCTTTGATGATATGATCTTGCTCCTCATCGAAGTGTTTTGGAGGCTTAGAAACTTTTGCAAAGATCCTTTTTGATATGCCAAAGTCCTAACAAAGCGATATGATGAGTTATCTTGAAAAATCCTATACACATATGCTGCTTGTCATTGCATTGAGTTTTGTCAAATTGTCGTGACCCTTGTGAGAATTCTTCTCATGCTTTGATAATCACGATTCACGTGCACGCCACATCTTCCATAAAAATGCTCCAACATAAGTGTAGTCTCTCTCTCCTCGGTTTTTGTTAGAAGAGACATGGCTATTAAAAGAGAGAGAGAGAGAGAGAGAGAGAGAGAGAGAAAAGAAAGAGAGTTGGACACATGAAGGTCCAAGAAGAAAAAAATAGAGAAATCTGATAGCCATGATATCAAAAGCTTTGTAATGAGAGAGACCATACAAAAAGGAGTTGTTTACTCCATCCACTATATCCACACACGTGCACATTTTGATCTGACAAGTATGATTTGATTTCTCCTTGGATCCACTCTTTGACTTTGCAATAAATGTGATTTAAGTATGCTCTATCTTCATACCCTACCGCGAGCTCCACATACGACCACCTTTAGAAATAAGATGAAGAAGTGCAATCTAATGCCTTGGTGAGGATATATACACATTGAGCGACATGAGAGAATCAAATAAGGAGCAATGCAAAGGTAAAAAGGTATCCCAAATTCATTAGCATACGGACTGGAGAGACTTGAATCAGGACTGTTCCAACCTTCAACTACCCAAGACGACATGGTAGACACTTTTAGTTCACAAGTACAAGGTAAAGGTTTGAAATATCTTGCACATCTGTCTCATATGTTTAAAGTCATGTTTGCCTTTTGAGGACCCGGTGTGTCCGAGGACCGGTGGATGGTCGCTTCCTGGTGTGATGAGTGATTGACAACGTGGTGTGGATTGATGTTTCCCTTGGCTCAAGTATTGCAGGTGTAGAATGCAGCTTGATTGCATTGGTGCAGGTGAAGAACAGGCGCGAAAGGTCTTAGCCATGGCGGCCTCCGAGGAGCGGAGAGACAAGTAGGCTTGGTTCGAGGGATCCGGTGGCCAGATGGATCGAGTGCGGTTCACATGGTGGCAAGAACGAGCAAGGGAACGTGGTTCCGGTGCGAGGCAGCGGCTCACGACCGAAGCTCGTACGCGGACATGAAGCCGGTGCAAGGTGGCGGCTCACAACCGAAGCTTGCACGCGGGGTTTGGTGGTTTGGCCAGAAGACCACCGGATGGACGGTTTCCCTTGGTTTGGGCCTCAAAACCAAGGCCGAGGACTCGACGTAGCGACTGCCCGGCCTACCAGCCAGGGGCGGTCCAACTGCCCCCAGGGGCAGTGTGACCGGTCCCACCTGGGCAGGTCGCTCGTGAGCGTCGAGGAGCTTCGATCCGGAGGACACGCGGCGTGATCGCAAGGCTTGCGTCGGAGGGAAGCTAGCTTGCGGTGGAAGGTGTCCCAGCCGGAAAAATCTTCGCAGAAAATGTCATATTCACCCCTGAGGGGTATGTATCGCTTAGGGGTAGTTTAGTCTTTCGAGCACCACCATTTGGACTATATAATAGACCCCCTAGGGGTGGTGGCTGTCATCTCCCTAGTTATTTTTCATTTTGGCTTGTTTAGTTTCCCTTCCCTTTCATCCTCTCCACCTAGAACTATTTTGAATCATTCATAGTTTGTATAGGTGAATTCATGGTTGGTTGATTGAGCTTAATCTCATTATCTTTGTGCCATGATTTGAATTCCCGAGCTCCTTTTCTTTTTCCTATTTTCAGAGGTATTTTCGGAGCCATTTTTGGGGGATTTTCGTTCTTCACTTTCTAGACCGTTTTCTCTCGGATTTCTTTGGGGGAATCACGCATGAGTGCCTTGTGCCTCTTTTCTTGGTGATCCCTTGCCTCCAAACACTGGGAATCGGTTTAGATTTGAAGTTTTCGGGATGAACTCGTGGAGGGTGTGTTCTTTGCTAGATTTGAAATTCCTAGAGTTCTAGGGAGTTAGAGGCCGAGATTTTTGGGGCATAGCCTCTCCTTGAGGTGTATATCATCTACCCAAAGTTTCATCTCAAGACTCCAAGCTGTTTGGGAGATCCGTTCGCGAGTTGACTTTGAGTTCGAGTTTTTCCCGTGCTGTCTGGCAAGACCGGTGCGACCGCCCTCGGATACCGGTGTGACCGCCCGTGGCTGATGTGCTAGGCAAGGGTGGTGCAACCGCCCCTGGAGAGAGGTGTGACTGCCCCTGGCCGAGAGTTGCTGATTTGGGTTGTTTTCGTTCGATTCTTGTTGGATTTGTTCGATTCGAGTTCCGCTGCGTTGATCTTGTTCCTAGGGTCAGTAGCCTCACAGTAGCTACTTGATCTTGGCAAGGTCAGTCCATTGGATTTGGATTGAATTGGGAGAAGCCAGATCTTGAGAGGAATTTTTATCGGCTCCCATTCACTCCCCCGTCTCTGGTCGCCTAATCGGTCCTTCAATTGGTATCAGAGCCGGTTACGGGTCTTTGCGACTCTAACCAGTCTAAGATCCAAAGATGGCGTACCAAGATCAGGGTTCCGGGCCTCCGCACTTCGATGGGAAGAACTATTCGAATTGGGTCGCGCGTATGGGCGCTTTCTTGCGAGGCAAAGGAAAGTTGTTGTGGGATGTGACCCAAGATGAACACTATGTCAATCCCACCAACTTAGATGCCCAGGATGCGAGAGATAAGTTTGAGGCAAACGCTAGAGCTATCGATTACTTGTTCCGTGCTTTGTCTGCCGAGGAGTTTGAGCGAGTTTTGGGTGAGGACCTAGCTAGCCAGATCTGGCATAAGCTCAAGGTAGCCCACGGTGGTGATAGCCATGTGAAGGCTAGGCTTTTCTCGATGTATCGCAGAGAATATGAAAATTTCGCTCATTTGCCTGGAGAGTCGGTTAATAGCTCCTGCAAGCACTTGATAGATCCGTGTGGGGTGCCAAGGTTGAGGCGATCATGGAGTCGGCAAACTATGAAACCTTGTCTGTTGATGAGCTTTTCTCGAAGTTGAAGTCTTCCGAGGTTGATAGACAGCTGCTTGCCAAGGCTAAGAGTCCGACTAATCCCCATAGTCTGGCTCTAGTCGGTGGCTCTGGTTATGGACATGCTAACACTCACAGACACTTTGCTTTGTCTTCTCTTGTGTCTCTTCTAGATGAGGAATATGAGGTGCTGAGCGAGGAGGATCTCGCGTTGCTCACGAGGAGGTTCGAGCGCATGTACCAGAACTGGAAGGGTTCGAGGCGTGCCGGGAGTACGTGCTACAGATGCGGGAAGATGGGACACTTCATCGCCGAGTGCCCCGAGGAGATCAAGAACGACTACAACCGCAAGCACCGCCCGCGAGATGACCACAGGCACCGTCCCAAGGACGAGTACCGCTCCAAGGACAAGAACAAGGAAGAGAGAAGGTCGAAGAACAAGCACGGTGGACACAAGAAGAACCGATCTCGAGCGATGGTGGCAGATGCGAGCGACATCGACATAAGCTCAACCAACACGTCGTCGAACTCGAGTAGCGAAGACGAAGACCGCGGCCACCGCAAGGAGAAGAAGAACATGAACCGCAACTTCAACGTCATCTCCTTCGCCGCTGTCGACTACTGCACCATGGCGCACGACTCCGTGAAGAGCAAGGACGACTCCGACTCCGACTCCGAGGATGAGGTATTGACCGATCCCACCTCTTTGCGTAAGGAAATTGTTAGACTAGAGGAGTTGGTCGATAACCGTGATGATGTGCTTAGGAAGACCAACAAGGAGAAGAGAGAGTTTAGGTCTTTGCTAGGAGAGTCGAAGGAGAGAGTAGCTGAGCTTGAGGCTTTACTTTCTAAGACTGGAAAGAAGGCGATGGAGTTTGAGTCTTTGCTTTGCGAGTCTAGGGAGAGAGCAGCTAAGCTTGAGTCAGAGATTGCTATGTTGAAAGATGCTCCTCTCGTGTCTGATGAAATTGAATGCTCGTTCTGTGATGTGCATCTTGCTGATCTGGTTGTTCTTAAGGAGAAACACATCACATGCTTAGATGAACTAGAAGGTGCTAGGGTTGAGCTTGCTGAGTTGAAGTCTAGATCATCTTTGTAGGTGCTTGTACTTCTTGTCCTGCTTTGCATGCTCAGTTGCTTGAATCTCGTACCATAATTAGTTCGGTTGAAGCTCAATTGAAATCTCCTATTGCAAATTCTTGATCTGCTTGTGATGTTGTCGCTTTGAAGAATGTTGAGCTAGAACAATGTGTTGATCGCTTGCAAGATGAGAATGATGAGTTGCGACAGTGTTTGGGTTGGTTGTCGGGTCACGAGCCTCAGCTTAAGATGTTGATTGCTGGTTTTAAGAGAGCTGATGGTCGTGGTCTGGGTTCTGAGAAAGTTGGTGAGAGTAGTGGTGAGAAAGAGAAAGAACCTGAAAACTCCACCACAAACATTCCCACAAACCCACCGAAAGCCATTCTCAAGAACACCTTCACACCCAAACCCAACCACCTGCTAAACAAGCTTGACACCACTCCTGATCCTCCCATGTTTCCTACAAAGACAAACAACTTCCAGAAGAGGGTAGCCTTTGTGAGGAGTGGGGTTTACCAGAAGAGAGAGTCGAGAGAAACCCCAAAGCCAAAGCTAGTCCGCTTCCATTGTGAGCATTGTGGAAGGGATGGACACTTTGAGGAGTTTTGCTGGAGGAAGAAGAGGGAGGTGAGAAGAGAGAAGGAGATGGGGAACAGGGACAAGTACTACTCTTCCCGTAGTGTGCCTATGTCTCGTTCACCTTTGCCTAGAGGAGAGGCCTTTGTGCGCACAGTTCCTTCGTTTGGCAGTCGTGGGGTTCCAGCTAGTCGTGAGTTTTCTAGGCGGCCTCCGGTTCGTGGTCAGTTTGGTTCAGGGAGGTTCGACAGTAGCTTCGAGGCGAGGAGAGAGTCTAGGCCACGTTTTCCCCCGCGTGGTGCTAGATGTCCGATGGTGAGAGACGAGAGGGTTTCACGTGGTAGAGTTGATTTTGCTAACCCCTCTTTTGAGCAGATGGCCCGACACTGGTTTGACTCTTTTTGCGCTAACCCCAGTGTTGAGTCATTCGCTCATTCTAGTTCTCGCTTTTGATTGTGCAGGTGGGAGGCTTGGAGAACTTTTGGTTGATGGATTCCGGCTGTTCGAGACATATGACAGGTAATAGGAAGTGGTTCTCCAGTCTCACCCCGGTGGTGTCCAGGCAGTACATCACTTTCGGGGATAAGGGTAGAGGTCGAGTGCTGTCTGATCCTCAGTTTTAATTTGTTTTCAGTTTCTCAGCTTCTTGATGAGGGTTATGAGGTTCGGTTTAGGAGTGGTGATTCTCGAATTCTTGATTCTCGAGGTGACCTTGTGTGTATGATCATTCCCGAGGGACAGATTTTTCGTGCTGATTTTTCTCGATCATTTGGTCCTTCACGGTGTTTGGTCGCTGGTACTTCCTCTGAGCTTTGGAAGTGGCATAGGAGATTGGGTCATGTGAGCTTTGATTTACTCACACGCTTGAGTGCTCTTGACCTTATCCGAGGTTTGCCCAAGCTTAAGTTCGAGAAAGATTTGGTTTGTGCACCTTGCAGGCATGGTAAAATGGTTACTGCTTCCCATCCACCTTTGACAGATGTTATGACTGAGCGTCCAGGAGAGCTTTTGCATATGGACTTGGTTGGTCCTGCTCGCGTTCGTTCAGTTGGTGGGAAGTGGTATGTTCTTGTGGTTGTGGATGACTTTTCTCGGTATGCTTAGGTGTTCTTTTTGGCGTCGAAGGATGAGACATTTGATTTTGTTCGAGATCTGATTTTGAGGTTGAAAAACGAGAGTAATGGTGGTGCCATGAGAGCTATACGCAGTGACAATGGTACGGAATTTAAGAACACTCGTTTTGATGCCTTTTGTCGTGATCTTGGCCTCGAACATCAATACTCTTCGCCATATGTTGCTTGCCAAAATGGAGTTGTTGAAAGGAAGAATCGGACGCTTTGTGAGATGGCTAGGACGATGCTAGATGAGCATAGGACTCCTAGGAAATATTAGGCCGAGGCAGTAAACATAGCTTGTTATGTTTCAAATCGGATTTTCCTTCGTGCTTTCAAGAAGAAAACTTGCTATGAGCTTTTCCATGGTCGTTCCCCCCGTGTGAGTCACTTTCGGGTTTTCGGTTGCAAGTGTTTCATTCTTAAGAAAGGAAATTTGGACAAGTTTGAGTCTCGTTCGATGGATGGAATTTTTCTTGGTTATGCTAATCATTCTCGAGCATACCATGTGCTCAATCTTGAGACTAACCAAATCATGGAGACTTGCGAAGTCACTTTCGACGAGACCATTCCATGTAGCTCTTCTGTATTTGAGTGTGCAGGTGATGATGAGTTGGGACAGTCCATCTTTGAGGAAGAACAGCTTGATGAGGAAGATGATGAGGAGAATCATGCACCGTGTGGAGATCGTGTACCTTCTACTTCCACTACTACTACGACGTTCGACGACGGCCCCACTGCTACACCTTCGTCGAGTCACGCACATGATCGAGTTCAAGTGGAAGCTGATGTTGAGGGGGAGGCAATCTCGAGGCGAGAAGCTCCCCGGCTGGTACAGAGGGATCATCCACCTTCGAAGATCATCGGGAACTTGGATGAACGTACTACACGGTCGAGGTCACAGAACATCTCTCATTTCGCTCATTCTGCTTTTCTTGCGTCTTTCGAGCCCAAAAATGTTGGACACGCTTTATCTGATTCTGATTGGGTCAATGCCATGCATGAAGAGCTTGAAAACTTTGAGAGAAACCAGGTGTGGGAGTTAGTCGAACCGCCTCCAAATTGCCATCCTATAGGAACCAAGTGGGTTTTCAAAAACAAGAGGGATGAGGGTGGTGAGATTGTGAGAAACAAAGCGAGGTTGGTTGCTCAGGGGTTTTCGCAACAGGAGGGGATAGATTATGAGGAGACATTTGCTCCTGTTGCCCGTTTAGAGGCAATTCGGATCCTTCTAGCATTTGCAGTTGCTAAAGGGTTCAAATTGTACCAAATGGATGTGAAGAGTGCCTTCTTGAATGGGGTGATCGAGGAAGAAGTGTATGTGAGGCAGCCCCCGGGTTTTGAGAGTGAGAGATACCCACACCGAGTGTACAAACTCCACCGAGCTTTATATGGCCTAAAGCAAGCACCCAGAGCGTGGTATGGAAGGTTGAGGGGGTTCTTACTTGGCAAGGGGTTTGTGATGGGAAAGGTTGATAAGACGCTCTTCTTGTTGAGAAATGGCAATGATCTTTTAATCGTTCAGATTTACGTGGATGATATCATTTTTGGTGGCTCTTCTCATGATCTTGTTGCCAAGATTGCAGACAATATGAGCAGGGAATTTGAGATGTCGATGATGGGAGAGTTGCAGTTCTTTCTCGGGCTACAGATCAAGCAAACCAAGGATGGGACGTTCGTGCACCAAAGCAAGTACACCAAGGATATTCTCAAGAAATTCGACATGAGCAACTCCAAGCCGATGACTACGCCGATGAGTACGACTACAGCTTTGGATGCGGATGAGGACGGAGAACCAGTGGACCAGAAGGAGTACCAGAGCATGATTGGCTCCCTCCTCTACTTGATGGCGACGAGGCCAGACATACAGTTCAGCGTGTGTCTGTGCGCTCGTTTTCAGGCTTCACCGAGGACTTCACATCGTCAGGCCGTCAAGCGGATTTTCAGGTATCTCAAGTTTACTCCTGTGCTGGGTCTTTGGTATTCTGCTGATTCCTCACTTGCACTCCATGGTTTTTCTGATGCGGATTTTGCTGGGTGTCGTGTTGATCGCAAGTCTACTTCTGGTCAGTGTCAGTTTCTTGGTTCGTCTCTTGTGTCTTGGTCTTCTCGCAAGCAGTCTAGTGTAGCCCAATCCACCATAGAGGCCGAGTATGTTGCTGCTGCTAGCTGTTGTTCTCAGTTGCTTTGGATCACCTACACCTTGAGAGACTTTGGCTTAGACATGTCCCATGTTCCACTTCTTTGTGATAGGACCAGTGCCATCAGCGTAGCCAAAAATCCTGTGCTTCATTCCAAAACCAAACACATAGAAGTGAGGTACCACATTCTGAGAGATCATGTGGAGAAAGGAGATATTGAGCTTGCCCATGTTTCTACCCAAAACCAGCTTGCAGACATTTTCACCAAACCACTTGACCAAGCTACCTTCACCCACTTGCGAGGGGAACTTGGTGTGTGTGCATTTTTCTGAGCTGAGTTTTGGAGGCTTCTCTTGTAACATATGTATACTATTGTACCATCTTTGTATCTTGATGTACACTTTATGTTTTTGCATCTTGATGTATAGTTTTCATCTCTGCATCTTGTGATATATCATGCTGCATTTGTATCATATTCTAGGTGAGCTTCTCCTATATGCAGTGATTGCTACAACTTGCTACATTTTAGAGTTTAGGCAGGCTGGCTAGGGATTGATTGTATGGATGGCTATGCTCTTGATGGTCTTGATATATATTCCTTTGAGATAGTCACTTTTTGAATTAAAATGACAAACTGAACTTAAACTCTTATCACCCATGAGTAAATGCCTTTGCATGTCTTGTTTGAGCCGAAATGGCTATATTTTGCTTAAGGTCATGCTAGGATGATATTCTTTTCATTTGGGTCAAAGATCTTGGTCATTGTAAATGTTTAGCCCATGTTTATCTCGTGGAGGAGCATAAGCTTCTTTTTGTCGCAAAGACATTTCATGTACCATGCTTAATTTGAAAAACTTGAAAAATGTGATGTCTATGCATGAAAGAAGAAAGATGAGAAAAAGATATATTTGAAAATATTTATGCTCATGTCTCTATGCTTTCACCATTGCACACACTTGCACACATGGGTGCTAAGCGGTTGCATGTTGTTTGCCGGAGAAGTCTCCCTTGAGAAGTGAACACATGGCTCCGTGCTTTGACATGACATGAGATAGATTTTGGGCGTTTATAATGATCTTTTGTCAAGAATGCTTGTTCTATCATGATCTTGGTGAGATGAAGTTCATTTTTGCTTAAATAATCCATGTTTAGGACTTTGCTCATGAGGTGAAACTTTTGATAAAATTGCACAAATTGATCATGGCTTTGTCAAATGGCTATATATCTTCACTTTCTTGACGGCAATGCCCTTATGATGCTATGACCTGTCTAGTTTGCTTTTTCTCTAACTTGTAGAATTTTGTATCGCTCATTGCCTATTTGAGAAGCCTATAGTTGAAATTTTTGCATTTTTGCCTTGATTTGTGCATTGTCAACAAGGGGGAGAGTTTGAGCATTGGAATACATTGCTGGGCACTTATGGAAGGTTTTCAAGTTGAAACGACATCATTGCGAGCATTTTTTTTGTGACTTGCATTTTTTGCCTTGACTGGGCAGGGCGGTCTGACCGACCCTGCAGGGCGGTGCAACCGGCCCTGAAGTAATGGCGGTGCAACCGGCCCTCCAGGGCGGTTCAACCGGCCCTGTGCAGTGGCACGAGGTTTTGTGGGATTTGATCCATTTTCGATTGTATTTTCGCACGCACAAGTTCACTTGTTCAGGGGGAGTTTGCATCAATGCAGGGGGAGTGCTTTGAGTGTTCTGAAAAGTGACTTGGAGATTCGTGACTTGTGTTTTGTGCTTTGCTCTTTTGCCGATGGTGTTGAGCCCTTTCGCTTCTTCTTGAAGGGTCGGCGTTTCTGGAGCTTTCTCTTGCGAAGTGACTTTGTTTCGGCTTGTTCTTGCTTTTAGTCACTTGCTTGAGAGTTGTTTTTTGATTTCTTTTTCTATTTTTTATATATCTATCGTGACTATGTGTGTGTTGTCAATGCACTCATGAATGGGGAGATTGAGGACCCGGTGTGTCTGAGGACCGGTGGATGGTCGCTTCCTGGTGTGATGAGTGATTGACAACGTGGTGTGGATTGACATTTCCCTTGGCTCAAGTATTGCAGGTGTAGAATGCGGCTTGATTGCATTGGTGCAGGTGAAGAACAGGCGCGAAAGGTCTTAGCCATGGCGGCCTCCGAGGAGCGGAGAGACAAGTAGGCTTGGTTCGAGTGACCCGGTGGCCAGATGGATCGAGTGCGGTTCACATGGTGGCAAGAACGAGCAAGGGAACGTGGTTCCAGTGCGAGGCAGCGGCTCACGACCGAAGCTCGTACGCGGACATGAAGCCGGTACAAGGTGGCGGCTCACAACCGAAGCTTGCACGCGGTGTTTGGTGGTTTGGCCAGAAGACCACCGGATGGACGGTTTCCCTTGGTTTGGGCCTCAAAACCAAGGCCGAGGACTCGACGTAGCGACGGCCCGGCCTGCCAGCCAGGGGCGGTCCAACCGCCCCCCAGGGGCGGTGTGACCGGTCCCACCTAGGCAGGTCGCCGTGAGCGTGGAGGAGCTTCGATCCGGAGGACACGCGGCGTGATCGCAAGGCTTGCGTCGGAGGGAAGCTAGCTTGCGGTGGAAGGTGTCCCAGCTGGAAAAATCTTCGTGGAAAATGTCATATTCGCCCCTGAGGGGTATGTATCGCTTAGGGGTAGTTTAGTCTTTCGAGCACCACCATTTGGACTATATAATAGACCCCCTAGGGGTGGTGGCTGTCATCTCCCTAGTTATTTTTCATTTTGGCATGTTTAGTTTCCCTTCCCTTTCATCCTCTCCACCTAGAACTATTTTGAATCATTCATAGTTTGTATAGGTGAATTCATGGTTGGTTGATTGAGCTTAATCTAATTATCTTTGTGCCATGATTTGAATTCCCGAGCTTCTTTTCTTTTTCCCATTTTCGAAGGTATTTTCGGAGCCATTTTTGGGGGATTTTCGTTCTTCACTTTCTAGCCTGTTTTCTCTCGGATTTCTTTGGGGGAATCATGCGTGAGTGCCTTGTGCCTCTTTTCTTGGTGATCCCTTGCCCCCAAACGCCGGGAATCGGTTGAGATTTGAAGTTTTCGGGATGAACTTGTGGAGGGTGTGTTCTTCGCTAGATTTGAAATTCCCGGAGTTCTAGGGAGTTAGAGGCCGAGATTTTTGGGGCATAGCCTCTCTTTGAGGTGTATATCATCTACCCAAAGTTTCGTCTCAAGACTCCAAGCCGTTTGGGAGATCCATTCGCGAGTTGACATTGAGTTCGAGTTTTTCCCGTGCTGTCTGGCAAGACTGGTGCGACCGCCCTCGGATACCGGGGTGACCGCCCCTGGCTGATGTGCTAGGCAAGGGCGGTGCAACCGCCCCTGGAGAGAGGTGTGACCGCCCCTGGCCAAGAGTTGCTGATTTGGGTTGTTTTCGTTCGATTCTTGTTGGATTTGTTCGATTCGAGTTCCGCCGCGTTGATCTTGTTCCTAGGGTCAGTAGCCTCACAGTAGCTACGTGATCTTGGCAAGGTTGGTCCATTGGATTTGGATTGAATTGGGAGAATCCAGATCTTGAGAGGAATTTTTATCGGCTCCCATTCACTCCCCCCCTCTCTGGTCGCCTAATCGGTCCTTCAGCTTTGTTCTGCCTCCTTCACTCGAGGACGAGCAAAGGGTAAGTGTGGGGTTGTTGTTGACGACTGTTAAGTACCAAAATTAGACCATCAGCTACTACATAAAATACATAAAATATGACCATCAACATAGTGGTAGGAGTTATTATTAACAAGTTCCACGAGTGTCGATGAATGTTTGTATGCATGTCACTTAACCATGAAAATGAAGTGGAAATGCATCAAAGTGGCACAACTAGCAAAACTCAGCCAACTAGGGGCTGCCACATCATCTTCCCACGGATCCAAGGGCCCACCTAGCAAGGAAAAACACTCTCGACCAATCACGTGCAAGCACACGAATTGAGGGGCCCACAACCGGGAGCTATAAGTACCATTTCACCCCAAGCACACCCATACCCACACATGGACCCATAGGGCAGCCGTTGTGCAAAGGACAGTTACAGAGGTGGCCTGGCTGGGTTGGTCGACCCCCTGGTTCGGCCGAACCAGGGGTGGGCCCTCTCACCTCCAGCCGCCATGTGTCCACTCCTACATCGGTTTCATGGAATATTCTCTGGTGGATGCTCTGGTTACCGACCTCCACAGGCCTATAAATACTAGAGGGGGCCTCCAAATGAGACCATCACTTCCTACTCCAACTTTGCAAACTCTCTTGAGTTTAAGATCTCTCTTGAATAGGCCTAGAGCTGGCTTAGCTAGTGCTAGAATCAGGGAGAGAGTGAGGGGTAGTTTGGAGAGGAGTGACAAGGTGTTCACACTCACCTCTCTTGCTTGTACCTCGGGGAATGCTGCTATATCTCAGGTAGAATAAAGTGAGTATTCATGCATATTCTATTTAGAGTATAGTCTTGTTCTTCATTCCTTTGTTTAGTTCTCACTAGAGTGTGAGTCAGAACTCCCACTCGCGGGTTCGTCGTCCTGTCTTAAGACGGTTGTTGTGGTGCTGTCATGGGGGCCCAATCTATGGCCGGATCACAGTAGAGATCGGTTGGTAGGCGTGGTGCTTAGCTACAGGTTACGCATCGTTTGCACATCTTATTCCACGGCTTGGCCGGGGTAGTTAGCAGGTGGTGACAGCCCTGTCTTTCCTTTGAAATCCCCCGTGTTCGGATAAGTCGTAGAGCCGTTAGCGGGAGTCACTGTGGATGGAGTGTAAGCCGGTGCCCGAAGCGAGTGACAAAAAGGTAGTTCTAGTTCCTGACTGCGAGAACTATTCAATAGGAATACTCTTTATCCTTAGCCTCATAATAGGAGTGTATCCTTGGGCCTGTTAGCCTATAGAAAGAAATCACATGTTTCTTGGATTCGATACCCTTGGAATACTCTTAGGGAAGAGCTACGACGATATCTGTGCGCTTGTAGATTCCCTGCGAACGTTAAGAAACATCATCAGGGGTCGACCGACCCCAGGTTCGGCCAAACTTGGACGTCCCCCTGGCCCAACCGCCACATGTCGCTCCCCCGTGCATCCCTGAAGGCGGTTCCGCATGCTACGTGATCTTATCCTCAGCATGAAGGCGGACTGACGAGATGAGAGAAGGGGACAAATCCTTTACACAAAGAACGAGGGGCACACATGACATTTCCGCCTGTCGGTGATATTATCTCCGGCAGTCTTGCACGGGGTAGCACACGGAAGTGATTTGTAATGCAGGGAAGATCGCAAAGATCGGAAGCAAGATGGTTAGGATGGACAGACACAGGGGTTTATACAGGTTCGGGCCGTCGACTTGACGTAATACCCTACGTCCTGTTTTGGGGTGTTGTATTGCGTGTTGAGTTGTTGTCTTGAGACTTGATGTTTTTGGAGGAGGTCCCTGCCCGCCTTATATATCAGGGGGCAGGGTTACAAGTCGGTTTGTATCCGATCCTATCTCTAAGAATCCTTTCCTTCTTTACAATAATTCCTATTCCAACTAGGACTTCTCCTTCCAGATCCTTCCTCCGTGCGCCGACTTGTCCCGCACGTCTTCAGGTCCAGAACGGTGGGCTGGGCCGCCCCCTTTTGGTGGGCTGCCAGGCTTGCTCGTGAGGTACCCGGGTACTATATCCCCCACAGTAGCCCCCGAGCACTTCTTGGCCGATCGTTGGCTGTAATTGATCTATCTTTTTCTCGCATGATCCGAGTGCTCCCAAGTTGTCTAGGACCTCATCCGAGTGGTTTCGAAGAAGATCCGAGTGGTTATTAGGGAGATCTGAGTGGTTTCGAGGAAGATCTGAGTGCATGATCAGACGCTCCTGAAAACAATTCTTCAATTATGGCTATAGTGAGGGGAAGGAGTGCTCTTTTCACGACGCGACAGCGAAATGAATACACTTAGCCCCCGGGCTTTGGGCAATTTTAGTATGAAATTGGCCAAAGGTCTTCAACTTTTATCCATCTGTATCTTGATCGTCAATGGTGTGCACCTCCAGGTGCACCCATTGGGTGTAGCCACCGAGCCTTGAGCAGAATAGAATATTCTGGTCGAGGGTCAAAAATAAAATATTATAAATCTCTTTTTGAACTTAATCCATCAATGGTGTGCACCTCCAGGTGCACCCATTGGGTGTAGCCCCCGAGTCTTGATACGACTCGGCACGATCGTGTCAAGACTCTGAAAGCCGTGAATCCTGACTGAATTTTTCAGCCCCCATGCCTCTGGGCATGGATTTCAGATAATTTTCTCCTTTTGGGGCTTTTTTGTTTCCCCTTCGTAAGGATTCTGTTCTCAAGTTCTTTGAACTCGGCATGACTCCCGAGTCGTGTCCCACGACCCAGCTTGACCATATGGTAAGCCACCTTCTCGCAAGATTTATACTTGTCAGCACTTGACCTGGACTTCTGAGCGAATTTAGCGATAGTATCGCATGCCTTACGTAAAAATCAATTGCAAGGATGCAATATTAATTGCAAAATCAAGTCTGGCCGTCGACTAATTTTAGCCTCACGACCGAGTGGTTTCTGCCCCTGAACACTAGCTCAGGAACCCACAAATTTGTTAGCGTAACAGAACCGAAAGGTCGTGCTACATTTCAGCCCATTTAGGCCCACTACTCCCGCAAAGTCCGTTGTTTCCTAAGGAACCTAACGGTTGCTTTACGGAAGGCGAAATATCGCGAGATATCGCGACTCCTTACCGCACCTTTGAATTCAAAGCGACGGGACGTGCCTGCGTCGGTTGAGTTCCCGAGACACGCATCGCGCCGCGCGCGGGAGGAACGGTTCATTCCATTATAAGCCATCCCCGCCGCAATCTTCTTCCTTTACTCGCCATTTGCCTTCCCAGCGCTCCAGTTCTCCTCCGCGCGCAAGAGCAAACCCTAGATCCACTCCCGCAGCTTTCCTCCTCGATCTTCAGCCCCCGCTCGTTGCCATGGCGTCAAAGAGGAAGGAAGCCCCGAAGCGGAAGGAGAGGTCGCCGGGAAGGGCCCGGTCGTCCAAGGCCAAGGCCACCGTCGAAGTCGCCGTGGATCGCGCCGCCGAATGGAGGGAGTCCATCACCACCACCAGGCGCCTCGAGCAGCACGTCGTCGACGGCATCCTCCCTGACCAGCAAACCGCCGAGTGGCGCGCAGCCGCCGGTGAGTCTTTCCCCACCCCAAATTCTTCTGATATGGTGGTGTTTGAGTCTTTCTTTCAGCGTGGTTTTGGCGTGCCCGCGCATTCTTTCCTCCGCGGGCTGCTGCACTTCTATGGGATCAGTCTTTGCGCACTGAATCCCAACTCCATTCTTCACATCGCCATCTTCATCAACCTCTGTGAGGCCTATCTTGGGATGGAGCCTCACTTCAATCTTTTTCTCCATCTTTTTCTTCTGAAACCTTATCCCAGAACCGAGTGCCCGCAAGTAGTCGGGGGCTCCGGATTCCAACTCCGCGAGGGTCGAACTCAGGAGTATTTTGACATTCCTTTTCTTACGTAGGAAACCACTCGCCTGCCATCTCTCCTGAAATTGATTCTCGTCCTGTTCCCTCCCAATCCTGGACTGCTCTTCCCAAGGAGAGTGAGATGGATGAGGTTCGGGAACTCCTGGGTCTCATAGCCCAGTTGAAGGACAGAGGGTTGTCTGCCGTCGGAGTGGCAGCCAACTTCGTGCTGCGCCGGATCCAGCCCCTCAAGCAGCGGGCTCATCCGGCGTATGAGTACTACGCCGAGGGGGAAAACACGCATGAAGCCCCCGAGCGTGTCGACAAAGTCCAAGACGCAGCTCGGCTTGGCAAATTCTTCGCGACAGGAACTTCCCTGAGGACTACTGATTGTCCTCCGGCGTTCAACTTAGGGAATCCACACCCTGAGGTATTAAACCAGTCTGTTGCTGTTTTTCATTTCAATTCCACCCATTGGGTGTAATCTCAGAACTGAACCCAACTTTTGCAGGGTCGAGCTGCCTTTGTATCCCTCCCTCCTTTGCCTGAGATGCCGAAGGGAGTGGATCAACCGGCTCGGCGCAGGGCCGTTGGTGCTGAAGAAGCAGTCGGAGGAAGTGAGAGTGACCTGCACGACTCTGATATCACTCTGTCATCCTCTCCTTCTCCTGACGTGCTGTCTCCGAGTGGTGGGAAGGCTGCCCCTGCCCCGAAGAAGCGGAAGGTTTCAACGGGGATCGTGATTGGGGATGCGCCAAGCCGCCGCCAGCTCCTCATCTCTGAGTCGTCTGACTCGGAAGAAGACGAAGCTGGCGGTGCCGAGTCGTCAATCCCGCCTCCAATCATCAGCTCGGAGCAGTCTCCACTTGCAGTAGTACCTCTGAGTGCTGCAAGTCCGAGGGACCTTCCTTCCCCCACTCGGAAAGGAAAGCGCCCGAGAATGCGCGTATCTACTCTGTAAGTATCATTATCATCTCTTGATTTTCCTTTATGTTCTTCTATGCGTAATTCATATGTCCTTTATCCTGTAGCACGCCGTCTGAGATCCCCTTTGCGGGTCCTGCGCCTCAGTCGGCCGTTGAGACAGAGATCCCGTCAATCCAAATGCCAGAGGTGCCGACCCACTCAGCTGATCTTCTCAGCGATCAGCCTGTGGGTCCGCCGCCAGAGTCGCTGCGAGCACCAACCCCACCTCCACCGAGTCCTACACCAGCGTCCCCGACTTCACCGCCAGTTCCTCAAGGCAGCCCCCAGCCTGCTCCTGTGGTTGAACCGACTGCAGCAGTGGAGGAGCCCCAGACTGCGGCGGTCGAAGTTGCTTCTGCGGTGGACGGCGCTTTGGGTGGTGGTGCTCCCATGACTCCTCTGGAGGAGTTCATGTCGCTCCATCTTCGCATGGGCCAGATAGCCAAGGTATTTCCTGAGCCACCTATCTTGTTGATGTCAAGTACCGAGTGGTACATCAATTCATATTGTCATCTGACTTGTCTTTGCAGGACTTAGCTGCTGATGCCGAGGCAAAAGCCTCGGTTATTCAAGAACTTTCTTCTGCAGTCGCTAAGGCCGACTCCTTGGTGGCCCGAGTGACTGAACTCGAAGCTGCTGCGACCCAACGCCAGGCTGAGTTGGAGGAAGCCCAGCGTACCACTTGCGATCTACGCGGAGAGGTAGAGCAGGCTAGGCTCAACGAGGCCCAGGCCGTGCACGAGCTCAGAGGTATGTTATTCCTTGTTTGTTTTTCTGTCAGACGTGAATATATTATCCTGATCTAACTTTCTGTAGATTATCGGTATCGGATTATGTCCCAATTCGCAGAGCTCACTGCCAAGGTGGCTCGGCTGCAAGGCGAGGCTGAGGCGCTGCGCACCGAGAGGGTCGCGCTGGAGGACGCTATCCGAGTGGTGGCGGAGGAGATCGAGCCAGAGGCGTCATCGTCTTCGACTTCTATCCTCGACCGCGTTCGGGCGCTCCCGCGCTTCTTCCGGCGACAGCTCTGCTCCATCAGCCAGGCCAGCTGTGGTCATGTCCTGGCGGTGCTCAAGTCGCTGTTCCCGGCGTCGGACCTGGAGCCACTCAGCCACGGATACGCTGCCGGCACCTCCGAAGACGACGTGGGCAGACTGCTCCTTGAGGTCGAGCCTATCGCCAATGTCCTGTCCAAGGATGTTGTTGATGACTCTGATGAAGCGGCCCCGTCTGGTGATCCTGCAGTGTAATATAGATAGAATATTTGTAGTATTTGGTGGAACTAAACTTTTGAACAATGTTTAAGTTGTTGTTATTGTGTATAAGTTTTTATGGGGCTACTACTCCCTTTCTTTCTGCGCTGGCCTTAATTTCTGAGTGGTTGACCTGTTACGGAGTAGATTAGCCTCGTTGGTCTCAGTCTCATGCCGCAGAGTCTTTGTCGTACGTTTAGAGCTTTGACTTGGCGAGTACTTTCCCTCTCGATTTAAGGTTTGTTCCACTCATACTTTATGTGCGTGACGCGAAAGAGAAAATACGAGTAGTAGAAATAGGTGAAAGATGAAATCAACTTTATTGATAACTCATTATAAATCTGCCGAGTCGTGACTGGGGGTGAATACCCTCCAAAATCACTCGGAAAAATAAATCTAAAATAAAAAGATAAATACATAACTGAATCAGGCGTAGAAACGCTGTAAGTGCTCGATGTTCCATGGATTTATCGATGTTGGCGTTCTACTACGTCCAGAGTCAATTGATTCATATGCGCTTGAATTGTCTTCTGGTAGGTCGCGCCGGCGTTCTTCAGACCGAAGGCCAAAAAGGTACCGAACGGCGTGATGAACGTGGTCTTTACCTGATCTTCCAGCTTTAGGCTTGTCTGGTAATAACTTGGATAGCAATCGAGAAAGCAGAGCAGGGCGGAGCCTGCCGTGGAGTCAACGACTCGATTGTTGGCCAGGGCAGCTGCCGCGTTGAGGGTCTCCTGTTCGCATGTGTAAGCGACTCGGATGTCCCCCAAGACGGTGATTATGCCATTAGGTCCTGGCATCTTGACCTGCAAGTAGACGTAGTGGGGAATCGCCATGAATTTGGCGAGCGCCGGCCTCCCAAGGATGGCGTGGTATGCAGTTTCAAAGTTTGCCACCGTGAACTGCATATGCTCGGTCCGGTAGTTGTTCCGGTCTCCGAAGGTAACGGGCAACGTGATGTGCCCGAGTGGTTCCGCCCCCTCTCCCGGTATCAAACCGTAGAATGCAGATTGGGGGGGACTTAGGTCGAGAGTAGTCAGGCCGAGCTCCTTCAATGTGTTAGCAAAGAGGATGTTCAGGCCACTGCCACCGTCAACTAGTACCTTGGTGAGCCGAACGTTGCGGATCGTCGGGGCTACTACCAAGGCGTGGGACCCGGGCTTCGGTATGAAGTTTGGGTGGTCCTCCCGGGTGAAGGTGATCGGAACTTCCGACCACTTGAGGTACTCAGGTACCGATGGTTCCCTCGCGTGCATGACCTGGCGATGGGTGAGCTTCTGCTGGCGCTTCGACTCGAACTCTGGTCCGCCATAGATCATGCGCACCACTCGGTCGGCTTCCTGGAAGTCGTCGCCGGGCTCGTCGTTTCGCCTGTCGTCTCGGGGGGAACCATCGTTCCTCTTTCTGTATAGAGGGCTTCTGTTGCCCCCAGTGAAGGCTCGCTTGAGCCCGTAGCACTCTCGTGCCGAGTGTTTGGGCTTGTGGTAAGGACACTGCTCATCGAGCATGCGCTGGAAATCCTCTGGAGTCACCCGGCCTCTGGACCGGTCCAGGGCGGCGACCATATCTCCCTCGCTCTTCTTCTTGCGAGGGTGGCTGTCGGTGCGTCGATGGTCGTCGTGTCGGTCTTCATCCTCGCGGCGGTCGCGCTTGCGGGTTGTCTTGTTCTCTTCTTCCCAGCGGCTCCTAATCTCACTGAGTTGTTCCTTTTCCGCAATCTCTGCGTCCGCCCAAGTGCTAGCGATCCGGAACATGTCATTGACAGTCGCGGGTGGCTTCCGAGTCCACTTGTGAATCAGTCTCCCGTCGGAGATGCCGTGCTGGAAGGCTGACATAACCTCCTGATCCGTCACGTCCGTGATGGAGTTGCGCTTCTCTGAGAACCTGCGCACGAAGTCGTGCAGGGTCTCGTTCTTGCGCTGCCTGATCTGACCGAGGAGCCGCTTGCTCCCGGGCCTTTCCCAGTTACCGAGATAGTTACCGATAAAGAGTTCGGTAAGCTGCTCCCAGTTGTCGATGGCGTCCTGCGGGAGTCCTGCCAGCCAGTTGCGGCAGTCCTTGGTGAGCATGATGGGAAGGTAATTCGCCATCACGTCCTCATCGCCGCCGGCCGCTTGTACAGCGGTGTAGTAGATCTGAAGCCATTGAGATGGATCAGATTTCCCGTCGTACTTGTCGATGTCCGACAGCTTGAAGCCTCTGGGCCATGTCACGCTTCTCAAGCGCTCGGTGAACGACTGGAATCCGCCGATCCGACCTCTAGGGCGGGAACCGCTCGGACCCGATCCGTCTGTTGTTCTTGGGGGAGTGCTATCCCTCCTGCGATCCCGGTCCCTGGGCGGGGAACGGGTGCTCCGATAGTTCCGAGTCCTGGGTGGAGTTCGGTCCCGTCGGTAGGTCCTGCTGCACGGTGTAGTTCGCTCCCTTGGCGGAGTCGGTCGCCTGGGTGGTGGAAGCGCTCGTCCTCGTGGCGTAGTGCGACTGCCGTTGTTGCCGCGCCTTGGGCTACCGGAAGGGTCAGAGTAGTCTGACTCCGTCGAGTAGCCGCTCCTGTTGGAGTTACGACGGGGATTTCCATGATCCCGATCGTACTCTTCGCGCCGTCGGATTTCCTCACGATGGCGCTCTTCGGTGCTGTTGCGGATGACGTTCCTCGCGTCTCGATCTCTGTTGATCGTGGTGCGAAGGTCTTCATCTTGATCCGATCCGCCGCTGGCCCGGTGTCGAGACGGACCGGGCTCAGGAGCGTCCGTGGTTGCTCTGCCCTGCATCTGGTGAACCTGGACGGAGGCAGCCTGCACGAGAGCCCTTACCTTTTCCAGGCCTGGAGTGCTGGGTGGCAGCCGACTGATCTCCTCGTTGATGGTAACGAGGTTCTGGACTGGCGTCTCGTAGACGTCGTATCCGTTGAACTCGAACATGCCGTCGCGCATCAAGTTCCGGGTGCTCCTCCTGTCGTGTCGATCCCGTTGGCGATGATGATCTTCAGAGTGTGGTTCCTGGAGTCGAGCAGTGCCAGATCCTGACGCGGTGGCTCCGTGCGGTCGTGCGGCTCTGCGAGTCGCCCGACTGGCGTTGCGTCCTCGACGCTGGTCCCTGGCTTCAGTCGTCTCCTCTGCGGGAGTGACCTCGTCTTCTGAGACAGGGTTGGTTGGCGTTGCTGGTGCCACCATATAGCAGTATGACCCGACTCCTTCTTGCGCGAGGTAGTCTTCCTCGGACTCGGAGAAGTCGGATGTGGGCGTATAACGCTCCAAACTACTCGGAGTCAGTTCTCCGAGTGATCCTAGCAGTTCCGGCTCTGTAGAGGCATCGGACACTGTGTATCCTTCCGGCAGATCGTCCAAGATTGAGGGTCCCTGTGGATCTAACTCATAGGAGTCGCTCCCAGAGAGGTAATCATCCGCCTGGACGATGTCCTTCATCTTCTGTTTCTGAGCAAGCGCGCAAAAGCCAGGGGTCTGGACAGTAATGACCTCAGGGCTCTGGACGCGAGTTGGTTGAGCGTTTACGCTCTGCGATGACTCGGCGACGCGACTCACAGGAGCCGGATCAGAACCGAGTGATTGTAGATCTGTTCCCGACTGGTTGGGCCTCGCTTTCTACGATGGACTCAGCGGGGTAGAACCGGCACGATCAGATGCGATCGGACCGGATTGGGCCGTGATGGCCGAAGTCGGCGCCAGAGAGGAGACCTCCGTGGCGACCGTAGCTCCTGCCGCTTGGGCATCCAAGGCGGCGGTGATGACGTCCCCGAACCGGATCTCGACTTCGTCGACGTCCAGGAGGTTGCAGCTGTCCAAGATTTTGACGCGATCCATCGAGCTTACCAGATTGATCTCGGCGATATCCCCTACCTGGCGCGCCACTGTCGGTGATATTATCTCCGGCAGTCTTCCACGGGGTAGCCCACGGAAGTGATTTGTAATGCAGGGAAGATCGCAAAGATCGGAAGCAAGATGGTTAGGATGGACAGACACAGGGGTTTATACAGGTTCGGGCCGTCGACTTGACGTAATACCCTACGTCCTGTTTTGGGGTGTTGTATTGCGTGTTGAGTTGTTGTCTTGAGACTTGATGTTTTTGGAGGAGGTCCCTGCCCGCCTTATATATCAGGGGGCAGGGTTACAAGTCGGTTTGTATCCGATCCTATCTTTAAGAATCCTTTCCTTCTTTACAATAATTCCTATTCCAACTAGGACTTCTCCTTCCAGATCCTTCCTCCGTGCGCCGACTTGTCCCGCACGTCTTCAGGTCCAGAACGGTGGGCTGGGCCGCCCCCTTTTGGTGGGCTGCCCGGCTTGCTCATGAGGTACCCGGGTACTATATCCCCCACACCGCCCGGCCTGATGACATAGCGAGCTGATGTGGCGAGACAGGTAGGATGAGGGACGAAAACGAGACAATTTTGAGAAGTTGAGGGGCCATTTTGGACTTTTTGATACTTGAGGGACCACGTTGAACCTTTGGCCATAGTTTAGGGACCTGAGTGGCTATTTTGCCTTTAGTGTGATGTCAGCATGTATACAGTGGTGTTGGCGTGACTAATGAATTTTTTATATTACCGATTTAATTGTTTTTATTATTCTAGGAATGTGTTAATCAATCGTCCCGTTACTTATATTTTTATTGGTTCGTGGAATGTAATCTATCGATTCGTCATCAACTCATTCTGCACAAGCTAACACCGCTGGAAAACTCGCTATCAGTGCCGGTCGCACAGGCATTTAGTGCCGGGCGCTGTGACCGGCACTGATTTGGCGGCACTAACGTGCAACACGTTAGTGCCGGTCCTTTGACCGGCACTAACATGTAGTCGTTAGTGCCGGCTGGTAACCCCAGCCAGCACTAAACTGCACGACCCCGCTGCTAGTGCGGGAAGACAGTTTAGTGTCGGCTGGTATTGCCAGCCGGCACTAACTCTCCTTTTTTTTCCTTTTTTCTTTTTTTATACGTACTCGTATTTGTACTATTTGCGTTCGTACTACATTACGACGATATATACATATCACACTATTAATATTATATATATATCTATATACATAAATAGATAGAATTCATACTATAGAACATTTGAAAGATACAACAAAGTACTTGTACTTGAAATATTACAAATAAGAAATTACAAGTACTTCATGCACGAGACATATCAATAGTCGTGAATACCCTTCTCAGTTGCCACGACGCTTGAGTAGGGATCGCCATAGAATTCTCCGTCCTTATTTATGATTTCATCGAGCACGAATCCGCAGATAGATTCTTGAATTGCCCTGACCCGAGCTTCTTCGATCAGATCTTCTTTCATGGACCAACGCTGTAACATTTCTGGATGAAATCATGAGAACGAAAAATCATGAATTTAAATTAATTACCAAAATTGATTTTCCTCACGTACCATGAATGTGGCCGGCGTCATTTGCCCCCTTTCACTCACACAGTTGTCGATCCATTCGCATACGTAGTATCCACACAAGTTGTTCCCTTGCTCCTGTCTCATGCACTGTAGGAAACTGGGTTATGGCATAGAATAATAAATTTTTATTATGAATGACACAAGATAAGAGAGTCTGGTCATATCGTTTTGTCAGTCCTAAATTCTAGAGGATCGAGTTTGTCTTTTATTTTTAAGTGTTTTCTGAGGAAGCGAAACCATGCCTTGTTGATCAGGTTGATGAGGTCTTGGTACATAGATCTATCCTGGCTCAATGAATCGTAGATCCATACCGTTTGGGCGTCAATCTGAACAGCAAACAGTATCCAATGGAAACTGCTCATATACATACGCAAAAACAACCAATTAATGTTGATTATAATAGTTATTTATTATTATTATTTTGAAGGTATTGAAAAAGTGGCAAAGGACTCACTGATGATTGTATGACAAGAGAATGAATGGACACATGCTTTGCTTACGCATGCCTCTGTATATATTGTCGACCACGTCACAAGTTTTTCTCTTGACGGTTTCCTCATGTATAACATCAGGGTCCAGGAAGCCGATGTTATGGAACCTCTTTTGAAGGGCAATTTTAATTTTTTGCATATAGAAAATTAAAACCACAAAAGCAGGGGATTAGTCAACAAACACGTGCCAAGTATAAATAAAATAACAAAACGAGCAAAAACACTTACAAGAACCATACACTCATGAGGCACTTGTGAAGGGCATCTTGATGGAACAAATCATAAAATGCATCAAAGTGGAAGTGCCTCTTCACCTCTCTCCACAACATCTCTTTCTCTGAACTTGGCATGATATCTTCAGCATTATCAGAGGCCTTTGTTCTCTTCCACTTCTTGTACTTTATGGGGATGCTTTCCCTCACAAGATATCCACATTGTTTGACGAATGTCGTCTTAATACCAACAGGGGCTTTTGGCTTGCCGTCATCGTACACCTCGGTGATGGCCGTATAACCCTCCATCTTTCTTTTGCAGCCACGTTTCCGTTTACGCGTGGCTGATCCTGATGCCTGAAATTATATCGATTCATTAGCACCTTGAGCTTCATTGTATCGATTCATTACGTCGATGCATATATAAATTCACATGTATATGGACAATGTTTATATACCTGAGCTTCGTCAACATTTTCATCTTCGTCATCATTAGCACCCTGCTCATAATCACTCAGCTCGTCGCCACCACTCTGCTCGTTATCATTCTGCTCGTCATCACCTTGTCCATCTAGATTATTTAAGTTCAGATACTGGGAGCCATCATCCACGTTTGGATCAAGCTCAAGGGCAGGTTCGTACGAAGTGGGTCCACGAATGAGCGAGTGCATGTACTCCTCTTCTTCGTCATTCCTGCCTGTCATTTTAACTAGCTAGTACATACAATAAAAAAGTATAAGTGATTTTCTAGTATTCTAACTTGCGTCTCAACAATTTTCTAGTGTACATAAGACATGTTCAACATTTATTATATTTTCAACAATTTTCTAGTGTACATATGACATGTCAAACATTTTTCAACAATTTTCTACATTTTTCAACAGTTTTGTAATATTTTCTACATTTTTCTATAATTTTCTAACATTTTATACATTTTTCTACCATTTTTCTACAATTTTCTAGTATTTTTACATAATTTTCCAAAAATAGACGAAAATAAACTGCTCACGTTAGCATGAATAATCTGGGAAAAAGAATTACTTGCGTACAATTTTGAACCATTTACAAGTAATTACGAGCAAAACAAAAAATTTTCTGACAAAAAAAGTATAAGTAATTTTCTATTATACATATGACATGTTCAAATATTTTCTGAAATCCTAAGGTGCATCTCAACATTTTCTCATATTTTCTAGAATTCTCTAACATTGTTCAACAATTCTACAAATAAATTACTATATTAAAAGGAGGTGCTAACGTGGGCGGGGACGACGAGCGTAGGCGGGGACGACAGGGGCAAGCGGGGATGACGGGCGCCGACGGTGTGGGCTCGAGGCGCCAATCGCGCGAGTTGAGAAAGTAAAAGTGCCAGTTAATATTTTCCACATTTTTCTATAATTTACTGACATTTTATACATTTTTTAGCATTTTCTAACATTTTAACCATTTTTCTATAATTTTCTAATATTTTTACAGAATTTTCTAAAAACCGACGAAAATAAACTGCTCACGTTAGCATGAATATTCTAGGAAAAAAATTACTTGCATACAATTTTGAACCATTTACAAGTAATTATGAGCAAAACAAAAATTTTCTGACAAAAAAGTATAAGTAATTTTCTATTAGACATATGAAATTTTCAAACATTTTCTGAAATCCTAACGTGGGCGGGGACGAAGAGCGTAGGCGGGGACGACGGGGGTAGGCGTGGACGACGGGCGCCGGCGGTGTGGGCTCGGGGCACCGATCGCGCGAGCTAAAAACGTAAAAGTGCCGGTTAATATTTTCTACATTTTTCTACAATTTACTAACATTTTATACATCTTTTTACCATTTTCTAACATTTTATACATTTTTCTACCATTTTTCTACAATTTTCTAATGTTTTTACAGAATTTTCTAAAAACCGACGAAAATAAACTGCTCACGTTAGCATAATATTCTGGAAAAAAATACATTGCATACAATTTTGAACCATTTACAAGTAATTACGAGCAAAACAAAATTTTTTCTGACAAAAAAGTATAAGTAATTTTCTATTATACATATGACATGTTCGAACATTTTCTGAAATCCTAACGTGCATCTCAACATTTTCTCATATTTTCTACAATTCTCTAACATTGTTCAACAATTCTACAAATAAATTACTATATTAAAAGGAGGTGCTAGCGTGGGCGGGGACGACGAGCGTAGGCGGGGATGACGGGGGCAGGCAGGGACGATGGGCGCCGGCGGTGTGGGCTCGGGGTGCCGATCGTGCAAGCTGAAAAAGTAAAAGTGCCAGTTAATATTTTCTACATTTTTCTATAATTTACTAACATTTTATACATTTATTTACCATTTTTCTACAATTTTCTAATATTTTTACAGATTTTCTAACATGCGTTCCAACATTTCTAATATTTTCTACCATTTTTCGATAATTTCTAACATTTCTAACGTGTCAACATTTCTAACATTTTTAGAACTCTAACGTTTCTACAATTTTTACAAACTACAACATTTCTACCATTTTCTACAATTTTCTAACATTTTACAACAATTCTACAAATAAAAAATAAATAAATCTAAAAAAGACGCTGACGTCAGCACGTGGGAGCGCTGACGTTAGCGCCTTGCAGAGAGGCGGCCGCCGCCCTTTGGCCGCGCGCAGGCCGGCCGGGGACGGGAAGGGCGCGGTCGAGGCGGTACGTGGGGGTCGCGCAGCGCGCCGGCGGTGGCGGGGGCGCGGGGCGCTGTCGGTGTCCGTTACAGTGGCGGGGGCGCGGGGCAACGGCGTTGACGGGGGCGCGGCCGGCGGCGGCCGCAGGGGACGGGGCGCCGGCGGTGGCGGTAGCTCAGGGACGGGGCGCGTGCCGGCGGTGGCGGTCTGGCGCTCGGGGAAGGGGCGCCGGCGGTGGGGGCCGGCGGTGGAGACGAGTACGACGCGATGACGACGGGGCACCGATGGTGGCGTGGAAGGGGCGCTGGCGGTGGCGGTCGCTCGCGGACGGGGCGCGTGCCGGCGGTGGTGGTTGTCGCTCGTGGAAGGAACGCCGGCGGTGGCAGGAAACTGGGCGCCGACGTATGGCGGGGACGGGGCGCGCCGGCGCGTGCCGGGCTCTGGGAAGCCGCGGCGGGGGTCGACGACGGGGCTGCAACACTCGGGGGACGGGCACCGGTGGCGGCGAAGACAAGGCAGCGGCGGCTGCGGCGGTTCTGTAGCGGCGGCGGAGATCGACGAGACGGCTAAGTGTGGAGAAGAAGGGCCGGGCTTATATACCTCAGGCCAGGTTAGTGCCAGCTGGGGACTCGGCCCGGCACTAACCTGCCCCCCAGGACAGGTTAGTGCCGGCTGGGAATCCTGCGTGCACGTTAGTGCCGGCTCAGGAGCCGGCCTGGCACTAACCTGCCCCGCCTGGCGGGAAACGAAAACTGGCAGAGCAGGTTAGTGCCGGCTATTGTGTCCAGCCGGCACTAACGTGCCTTTTTTTTAATTTCTTAATCCTTTTACTTATAATTTATGTATTTAGTTTTTTATTCGTTATATACGTAATAATTATAATAATTGTACGAAAATTAGTATCTTAATTTTGTTAGCGTACTTTTAATTCGATCAAGTAAATAGAAATAGTAACTAAAATAAATGGATGCCTATACTAACATTACCAATATGTGACGCTAAATAGGGCACATGTGTGTTTTTTTCTGTTATTTATAATAAATCGAAAACATTTCATTTTGATCCATGCAAAAATATTCAAAAATCTTTTCATTGATAACCTATGCAATGATGTGATCAATTTGCAAATTACTTAGTTACTTGTTCATAATTTAATGTTTCAACAATTCTAGTAATAAAAAATTAATGGTAGTAAACATTATTTTTACCATGCAAAAATATAATATTGTTTACAAATTATATTGTTTTCAAATTGCATGTTTAGTGCCGTTAATTAAGAGAGGTACAACATAGTGCTTTACATTACATCACTTGACGTGAAATACAAGCTAACTTACACTAATACGACACGTACAGTGGTTACATTACATAACTCAAAACTATTCATCATTATCTATTACATCGTGGACAACCTTCCTTTTGACAAAAGTGCCTTGGGCGTGATCGCGGCGTAAATATGGTGTGTCCTCTTGATATAGAAGGATGCTGGGTCAATATCAACAGAAAAAGGAGGAAGGTCATCAATCTGGTCATAATCTTCGGACTTGTCTGAAATATCCTCAACTCCAACAACTTTTCTTTTTCCTGGAAGAACTATGTGTCGTTGCGGTTCATTTTCTGTTTTGACTTGCTTGACATGTCCTTCACATAGAACACTTGTGTCACATACTTGGCTAGAACGAATGGTTCATCTTTATATCCAATCCTTTTAAAGTCAACGATGGTCATCCCATACCGGTCCTTCATCACGCCGGATCTAGCCACCCATTGACAACGAAACAGAGGGACAACTATGGGTCCATATTCAAGTTCCCATATCTCTTGTATGACACCATAGTAGTTGTCCTTTTCTCCATTATTGTTTACTATACACATACGGACACCACTATTTTAATTTGTGCTTTTTTTGTCTTGAGCTGTTGTGTAAAATGTATACCCATTGATTTCGCACCCTTGGTATTGCTGGACTGTGATCGATGGTCCCCTAGCCAGCCATTGAAGTTCTTGATCAACTGTGTTGTTGCCCAATAATTCCCGTCTGAACCAGCCTTCCAAAGTAGATATATGTTTGCGCGTGATCCAATCAGGGCCGTTCTTAGGATTTTTGGCTCGTACAATATTCATGTGCTCATCAATATATGGAGCCACCTTGGATGAATTCTGAAGAACCGTGAAGTTTGCTTTGCTAAAATCACTACAAGAGATGTTAACATTAGATTTCTTTCCAAGTGTGCCTTTTCCCTTCAGTTGCCCCTCATGGTGTGACATTGGGAGCCCAATCGACTTCATGTCGGGAAGAAAGTCAACACAAAACTCAATGACCTCCTCAGTTCCATAGCCCTTAGCGATACATCCTTCTGGACGAGAACGGCTGCAGACGTACTTCTTCAAGACTCCCATGAATCTCTCGAAAGGGAACATATTATGTAGAAAGACAGGACCCAAATAGTTATTTCAGTCACAATATGAACCAGAAGGTGTGTCATCATGTTGAAGAATGATGGTGGGAAGACCGTCTCAAAGCTGACAAGACATTCGACAATTTCTTTCTGCAGTTTTATTAGATTGTTCAAATAATTTGCCTTCTGAGAAAATTTCATTCATGAACGCACAAAGCTTTACAATTGCCAATCTCACATTATCCGGTAGAACACCCCTAAGCACAACCGGAAGTAATTGTGTCATCAAGACGTGGCAGTCATGGGACTTCAAGTTTAGGATTTTCTTCTCTTTCACGTTTATTATGCCTGATATATTCGAGGAGTATCCGAACGGGACCATAATACTGTTCAAGCAATCAAACATACTTTTCTTCTCCTCTTTGCTCAAATTGTAGTTGGCAGGTTTTAAATAGTGACGTCCCTTGTCTATCTTTTCGGGTTGCAAGCTTTGTCGTTCTGTCAGCTTTAGCATGTCGCGCCTTGCTTCCAATGTATCCTTTGACTTACCATGTACTCCCAGAAATCCTAGTATGTTGACGCAAAGACTTTTCGTCAAATGCATCACATCAATTGCGTTTCGAACATCTAAGACGACCCAATAAGGTAATTCCCACAAGATAGATTTTTTCTTCCACATTGGAGCACGCCCCGTGATCGGATTCTTGGGAACAGGTACGCTACCGTCACTCTTCCCAAATACGCACTTGACATCCTTGATCATCGAGAGCACCCGCTTTCCATTACGAAACAAAGGCTTATGGCGAGTTTCGGCCTGTCCTTTAAAATGTTTCCCTTCGTTTCTTAGGGGGTGATCGGAAGGAAGGAATCGACGATGGCCCATGTATATGCACTTCTTAGAGTGTTTCAAATAAATGCTATCGGTTTCATCATAACAGTGGGTACAGGCACTATATCCCATGTTCGACTGTCCCGACAGTTTTGCAAGTGCAAGCCAATCATTGATGGTTACGAATAGCAAAGCTCGGAGGTTGAAAGACTCCTGTTTATACTCATCCCACACACGTACGTCTGTTTCCTTCCAGAGCAGTAATAAATCATCAATCAAGGGTCGTAGGAACACATCAATGTCGTTGGCAGGTTCTTTTGGCCCTTGTATAAGCAATGGCATCATGATGAACTTTCGCTTCATGCACAACCAAGAAGGAAGGTTTAAGATACATAGAGCCACAGGCCATGTACTATGACTGCAGCCAAACTCACCGAACGGATTCATTCCATCAGTACTCAAACCGAATCTTATGTTTCGTGGGTCCCTATCAAATTCAGGATACTCTCGGTCAAGGTTCCTCCACTGGGACCCATCTGCGGGGTGTCTAATCATGTGATCTTGCTTACGATCCTCTTTGTGCCACCGCATCAGCTTAGCGTTGTCCTTATTTCTGAAAAAATGCTTCAGACGTGGTATTATGGGGAAGTACCATTACAACTTAGCGGGAACTTCCTGATTGGTTGTCCATCAACATCACCTGGATCTTCTCGTCTGATCTTATACCGCAATGCTTTGCAAACTGGACAAGATTCCAACTTCTCGTATTCCTCTCTGCGATACAATATATAGTTCTTAGGACACGCATGAATCTTCTGTACCTCCAATCCAAGAGGGCAAACGATTTTTTTAGCTTCTTAAGTTGTCAACGGCAGCTCATTACCCTCAGGAAGCATGTTCTTTACAATGTTTAATGAGGACCCGGTGTGTCCGAGGACCGGTGGATGGTCGCTTCCTGGTGTGATGAGTGATTGACAACGTGGTGTGGACTGACGTTTCCCTTGGCTCAAGTATTGCAGGTGTAGAATGCGGCTTGATTTCATTGGTGCAGGTGAAGAACAGGCGCGAAAGGTCTTAGCCATGGCGGCCTCCGAGGAGCGGAGAGATAAGTAGGCTTGGTTCGAGGGACCCGGTGGCCAGATGGATCAAGTGCGGTTCAAATGGTGGAAGAACGAGTAAGGGGACGTGGTTTCGGTGCGAGGTAGCGGCTAACAACCGAAGCATGCACGCGGGGTTTGGTGATTTGGCCACAAAATCATCGGTGGACGAAGCAGGTGCAAGGTAGCGGCTCACAACTGAAGCTTGCACGCGGGGTTTGGTGATTTGGCCACAAAATCATCGGTGGACGGTTTCCCTTGTTCTGGGCCTCAAAACCAAGGCCGAGGACTCGACGAGGCAAAGTTCGGGCAGCTGGGTCGTGGTGACCAGCCAGGCCCAAGTTCGGCGTCGAGGAGCTTCGATCCGGAGGACACGCGGCGTGACCGCAAGGCTTGCGTCGGAGGGAAGCTAGCTTGCGGTAGAAGGTGTCCCAGCCGGAAAATTTTCGCAACTATGACAAATTTGCCCCTAAGGGGTATTGGGTTGTATGCTTCATGTGAGGGCGTTCTGGACATTTGCAGGGCGCCTATATATATGAGGAGTGGCTATTGTGGGCAGGCATCCCTTGGAGAGGATAGGTGGTAGACATCTCATTTGTTTGTGAGAGGGTCTTTTCTAGGGTTTGAGAGGGAGAGAGAGGAGGGATCTTTGATTTGATCTTGTTGCCATTCTAGCTTTGTTTGTGCTAGCAAGTGGCTTGTAACCGCATATGGTGAAGTAATCCAAAGTTCAATTTCGTGCCATGATTTGAATCCACGAGCTCCTTTTCATTTTCCCTATTTTCAGAGCTATTTTTGGAGCTATTTTTGGGGGATTTTCGTTCTTCACTTCCTTGGGCGTTTTCTCTCGGATTTCTTTGGGGGATTCACGTATGAGTGCCTTGTGCCTCTTTTGCTGGTGATCTCTTGCCCCCAAACGCCGGGAATCACTTTGGATTTGAAGTTTTTGGGATGAACTCGAGTTCTTGGTGTTCTTCACGAGATCTGTGATTCCAGGAGTTCTAGGAGGTTTGAGGCCAAGATCTTTGGGGCATAGCCTCTCCTTGAGGTGTATATCATCTATCCAAAATCTTGTCTCAAGACTCCAAGTCGTTTATGAGATCCATTCTCGAGGTGACCTTTCACTGTGTCGATCTATTGATCCGATCGCTTCTTCCTGTCTCGGTCGGATCAATCGACCGCTAGGAGTTCGCAGCCCTGCAGTCTCGAGTTGAAAGTTTCCTCTGTGTTGATCTATCGATCCGATCGCTTCTTCCTGGCTCGGTCGGATCAATCGACCGCTAGCCTTCGCAGCCTTGCAAACTCTCTGGTAGAAGGTCGATATTTCGATTGAATACTCCGATCGACTTTCGGTCGGATCATCCGATCGCACTGAGGGAAAGGTTAGGTCAGTGACTCGACTGTTGACCTATCGATCCGACCGGAGGCACTTGTACTGGTCGGATCATCCGATCGCTTTGAGAGAAAAGTGAGTTCAGTGACTCGACTGCTGACCTATTGATCCGATCGGTGGCTCTTGTACAGGTCAGATCAATCAACTGGTTGTTCTCTCTCAACAACGGTCGGAGCATAGGCGATCAATCCGACCGGTGCTTTTCATGTGCAGTCAGATCAATCGACCCATGCAAATTTCACTGATTCGATCTGTTGGTCTCTCCCAGTGACGGTCGGAGCATAGGCTATAACTCCGATCGGTGCTTTTCTTGTCCAGTCGGATCAAACGACCCGTGCAATTTTCGCTGAACTCTTCCGGTTGAGGCCGCGTCTTGTGCTCGATTTGTTTGATTCTTTTTCCGCTGCTTTGATCTAGTTCCTAGGGTCAGTAGCTTCTCAGTAGCTACATGATCTTGGCTAGATCGTTTGGTTGGCTTGGAGTTGATTTGGGAGAAGCCGGATTTGGGAAAGAAATTTTATCGGCTCCCATTCACTCCCCCCTCTCTGGTCGCCTAATCGGTCCTTCATTTAATAGCTCACTGAATCCCTTATCGGTGACACCATTAGTTGCCTTCCATTTCAACATATCCAACGCGGTACCCAACTTTTTCTGCTCCGGTTTGCAACTAGGGTATAACGCCTTTTTGTGATCCTCCAGCATCTTCTCAAACTTTAATGACTCTTTCACAGTTTCACTGTCTTTCTGTGCATCAAGCAGTGCCTGACCTAGCTCGTCAGGTGTCTCCTCTTGTGCAACATTAGCTTCACCCTCTCCCATTGGTTCGTCATGAAAGCCACTAGCCTGTTGAACCCACACCCAGTCTGGAATGATGTTATCATCACCGTCATCAGCGCCAGCTGTTGGCACTCCTTAGCGTCACGTTTTAGCAACGCTCAAGAGCGTGTAGATATATGTCGTTGTATGCAAAATTAATTCTGCAAGCGCATAAAATATATCTCGTTGTAGCACTTCACCTTGGGTGTAACCCCAGGGTATTGTATTTATATTTCCGCAGAGAAGCAGATGGTTAAAGTGTATTGAAGAATGAAATGATGTATCTTGCCAGAAATATCAAGCCACAAACCCAGGGACACAAACTCTAGGTTTGGGTGGATAATGGTCAAGTTAATGACCGGATAGAAGGTCTGAAAGACCAGCGACACACGGAGCACCTATTTCTAAAGAAAAAGGGAAGACGCTGGGAGAGACCGGACCTAGACTCTTTCTAACTCAGAGCAAAAGGCATTCTAGCCTTAGCCTAGACCCTAGCTTAGATTCCGGGAACAGAGCTCGCTTCGACGGCTAGAACGGGAGAACCTCAGAACGGGATGAGTGAGGGGGTTCTCCGGGCTCAGCACTACTGTTATGAGTACACCCGAACGTGGTGGACTACGAAGGACGGACAGGGCTGTCACCACCTGCCGCCTACCACTGCAGTTCTGTGGGGTGCAACACACTTCCTAGTTAATCAACAAGCCAGACACCACGTCTGCACTCGATGATTAAGATTTCTCTTGAGGCCTGTCAAGAGAAATCCCCGTCTTCCCTAAGGCGTCTTACGGCCCGGTCAAGGCGAGCAAACCCGCGAGATAAAGCCCGGTAGAGCTAAACTAAACTCTACACTAAAACTAAAGGGAAAAGAACTTTGCTCTAAAGAGAGCAAGATCTTTACTCTAAAAGAAGAGCAAGATAGAAATATAAAAGATAACTTAAACTCTGAAGTAAGAAAGTAATTATATAAATAAACTCTTCAAAAGAAGGAAAGGATACAAGAGCTTTACCAGAACTCCAAAGATCCGAGCTAAGCTCGACTCGACTCTACTCCCAACTCTAATCCTAATCTAAGAAATGAAAAAGATACTAGAGCTCCCTTCAAGTAAAGACTTGAGATATGTGGTGTGTGTCTTTCCAAGGTGAATGAGCTGCCTTTTATAGCCTCCAGGGGGTGGATGTCAGCGTCATTAGCACGCCAAGGATCCGCTTAGGCTTCACGCGAAGGAGGAGACGTGGCGGCCACAGAGGGACGCCGGTCGGCCTGGGCTAGGCCGGCTGGCCTGGCCCTGGTGCCACTTGGCACCGTCCTTTGCATGGACGGTCCTGATGCTCTCCCAAGGTCGGTAACAGTTGCGTTTAGTTGAAGCTTGTCCGAGAATCCTAGGATGTGGGCCCTTCAATCCATGTGCTTTCACCTCTAGGCCTTCCGGGTCCTTGGATCAAACCGACGTTGTTTGCACGGTGCTTGATCATCCTGGGCACTTGGCATGGCTTGTGGATCAGTGACGTGGCCAGACCTAGCCAGGGGAGGCCGGTCGGCCTGGGCTAGGCCGGCCGGCCTGGCCCTGTGCCAGGTTTGGCCCTTGTTTCTCCTAGTTCATCCTGCAAGCACAACTCATCCAAAACTTGTAGAATTTGTTAGTAAAAATACTTTTATGCATGGAATATGGTATGATCATCCTCATTTTACCGAAATGTTGATGGTCACTACGAGGTTATAATGGCCGTCAACACGCCCCCAAGCTTAGACTCTTGCTCGTCCTCGAGCAAGGCTAAAACTCTAGGTTCTGTAGGTCAGGAGTTGCTTCAATGTGTATACTCTTAAAGTACCTTGTGCTTAAGCCAAAACTCAACGAATCACTTGAATAAGTTGGCATAAAAGAGAACTCATACCATGGTTCCACGTGGGGCTGCAGCGGTTCACGTTTTGGGCTATTGAGAGCTTGAACGATCATCTCTGAAGTATTTCCTGCAACTTTTCAGGTTCCATCTCGGAGATATGAATTTTTCAAAAGATGGTTTATTCATTCCCCGATGGTACTCTCGAGTCACTCAAGGTGTTTAATCCTCACTCTTGGTCGGCATTGACCAATTTTTCCTACACTAAGGCTGAAGTGGAGTTGTAGGTAGGGTAAGAGTGGCATACCTTGGTCACTTCTGTTGTTGAGTCGAAGAGTGGTCCGCGAGCGATGACACTCGTCAAATTCCGGTCTTTGGAATTCATGGGGTTTCAAATGGAGAGGGAGAAGGTGTGATGCTCAAAGGTCTTGGGACTCCCTTTTTTTTTCTCTCTCTCATATTTTTGAGATGTTCCTTCTCTCTCTCTTTTTTTTTCAGATGGAGCATTTGTCTCCAATTTTTTTATTTTTTTTCGAATACATCTCTTCTCTTACTTTGGTAACAGAGAGGAATTCAGCTTTGTATGGAGTAATTGAGGACCTTTGGGGTGAGCTTTATGATGAGGTGAGTGTATGTCATCGACGGTGGACGTCAACCCCGGAGCAGGACTTTGACTAGTCGGACATTTTGAGGCTGAGGTGGATGGGAAGACCGGTAAATGTCAGGTGCCTTCTGCAAGCGGATTTCACCATTCGACAAGACTCAAAGCAACTCAAGATAGCATATGGTAGTTTCAAGAAATGTATAACTGTTTAGGCTCTGGATAGGACATTTTAAACCATCGAGGAAGATTCACCATGTAACATTTTATAAAAACTTCCGAGAGGTTCCTTACTAAGCATGCAGTTATACCTCGAAACAAACTATATCAAAACTCACAATAACTTAAACAATGAACAAGTGCTCTTACTCCCACAGTTTTATCATGGCGGATCCTTAAATGCCAACGAACTCAAATACTCAAGAGTAAAGGATTAAGCACGAGGCACTTAGAGGGCATAAACAAAGCAACTTTTCATCATTCCAGAGGTTCTCAACCATAATTCCATACATAAAGACATCTTTTGGAGCTTTTATTTTATTTATTTATTATATTTTTATTTTTTTATTATTATTTTTTTTAGCATTTTATTTTATCATAGCAAGGCAAGGCAAAGGCAAGGCAAGGCAACGGTAAGGCAACGGCAAGGCAAACGGCAAGGCAAGGCAACAGCGATGGCTTTCGATCATACCTGAGACTCCCCCAAGCTTCGATGAAGCTCACTGGTAGTACTGGTTGGGGTCGTAGTGCATGTAGTCAAAGAAGCCGTGAATGTCGGTCTGGAGGGATGTGGTCATCCCCCAGTTCTGCTGCGTGAGATCGGTGTTGTGTGCAACTTCATCTCTGAGTTGCTGCTGTTGCAGCGTCATCGTCTCCAACCTGGTACTAAGATCAGCGATCCCCCAGGAGACCGGGTTCTCGTAGTCATACCTGGCTGAGGCGGATGGTCCGACCTGCGGGCTGTATTCTGCCGTTCCTTGATGGTAGTCGAACGCCTGCTCAAAGCTCATGTTGGCTGTGGGGTTCTCCGTCGGCTGCTGGTAGTCGTACTCGGGCTGCTGCTGGTGGCGGTACTCGGGCTGAGGCGCGGTAGAAGTTCCGGCTTCACCGTCATTCCTGGCTCGCCTGCCACGTGTTGCAAGGCCTGCAACACTGTGGCGAGCGGGTTCCCTCCTTCTAAGCTGCATGGTTAGACTTCTCGCTAATCTCAGCGACAAAGCTGGTTATGGAAGCTCGACTTCGTTGATGAAACCAGGATAACACATGAAAAGAGTATGGCCAGGGCCCTTCGCGCATCAAGTGACCCTGGATAAAATGGTCTAAACCAATGCAAGACTGATATTCTTGTGTAGCGGGAAGAAAAGTGACTTGAGCGCCCTGCAAAGCACCAACATGGGTGGCAATGCGGGTGACTAGCGAGGTTATGTCAATTGTGGCTCGGCCAGTGACTAACCTCTGCCAGTCATCAAGCATGTTCATGACCGGTGAGAAACGAATTTTCTTGACCATGGCATAAAGGCACTCTAAATCAGGCAAGAGGCAAAGACGCAAATCAGCGCGTGGGTGGACCACCATAGCGATCCACTTCGCCAGAAAACGAAGAGTGGGGTTTTGGATGGCAGTGATGCTATTTTTCCCCGAGGATGGCTCGCCTGTGATGCTATCCCACCATGCGGCACGGTTGTACCGGTGGTTAGTCACCAACAGGTTGGCATCAATGATGCATCTCTTGTTGAAACCAAGAGCCTCCCTGAGTTGCTTCGGGGTTAAGATAAAATCCTCGTTGAAAAACTGAAAGCAAATGTTTGTCTCGTTGGGACGAACTTCGATTTTCAAACTCATCAAAAACTCCATAGTAAGAAAGTGTGAACCTGTTTCCGAGACAGGGTAAAAGTTTTTCCATCCGGCATTGTTGAAAGCCCGTTCCATGTCTCCTCCGAGACCGGTCTTGATCAGCAGCATGGGGTCGAAGTACTTGGTATGTGTGTAGTAGCGGCCCTGGAGCTGGTCCAGCACCGTTCTCTCTTCTTCGGTCCGAGCAATGATGTGCTCGACCCGAGTCATGATCCGGATGCGGAGCCTGTTCCTAGGCACCTCCTCCTCCTGGGACTCTGTGTCTTGTCGAGTTGAGTCGACAGACATAGTGTCCCGGGAAGTAGATGATCCCTGAGAGCGGCGAGAGCTCGAAGAGCTGAGCTTGGTCACAACTCCACGTGCCGTCTGACGTGCTCTTGTCCACATGATTCCTGCAAAAGGTTAGTGTCACAATACCCGAAGGAAATCAGGGGTTAGACAGTCAGAGGTTAGGCGTTCTTGTGGGAGATTAATCACCACAACTCGGTTAGTCGTTCTTGTGGGGTAAGAACCACCAAAACATTCTTGTTCAACCGGCAGGGGTTTGTTCTCACAAGAATTCAAGAATGGATTTTAGCAAAATTTTCTTATGGTTTAAACTCTAACCTTAGTTAGAGATTTTCGAAATTCAAGCGAGGGAGAAGGGAAACGCTCAGGATGCACGCATACCTGTGCTTGGGGCGTCTTCCTTCTGAGCTGGGCACTGGCTTTTATAGAGGCGTAGCAGGGGGAGGCCGGCCGGCCTGTGGCAGGCCGTTCGGCCTGCACATGGCGCCGCGTCGTGCCCATCCTGTGCGTCGGTGGTCACGGTCTTATGCCTGGTGCTCCGGTAGGTGAGGATGGGACAGCGACGGTGGAGCGAGGCCGGCCGGCCTGCCTGGGGCCGCTCGGCCTGGGGTTGTGCCCATTTTTCTCCATCCTCTCGTGTCGTGTCCTCCCACATGTGCTTGTTCCTTGCTGCTGTGATCTGGCCATTGAAAATGACAAGTGGGGCCGGCCGGCCTGAACTTTGGCCGAATTTTTTTTTATATGCTCCTTAATGCATAAATGAAATATGAATGCAAGCTTCGAAAATTAAACATGCTGTGCTGAATGAAAAGAATTGAAATGAAAAACCTATTCTATATGCAATGCAAGGATACGTACCATATACCTTATGGCGAGGGCTCGAGTTTTTCGTCCTGAGCGGAACTCTCCGAATCCTTGTTCGGGACTGCTTTTACCCGCCATTCCTTTCGGACGGGACGGGACTTGGATTCAACCTCCTTATCGCACTTTGCTTGCTCCTCTAGCGCTTTGGTTCTCGATATCCTTCACCGTGCATGATAGAGATCATGCCTCTTCTTTTCTTTGGTGGCAAAGGCCTCCACCATCTTCATGAGCGTTTCTACGCTCGGCATCTTGGACTTTCGGGGCATGACTTCTTCGACCATATTGACTTGATGGGGGGTCTCCTTAGGACGGAAAGAGAAACTCTCGGTCCCTCCGTTGATCCTAAGTTGAATGGTCCCACGTCCCACGTCAATGTTTGCATTTGCAGTACTTAAGAATGGTCTCCCAAGAATGAGAGAGTTCGTTGCTCCGGCTTCCATATCTAGGACGATGAAATCCACAGGGATGAAGAAATCCCTGATCTTGACCGGAACATTTTCTGCGACTCCATGGGGGTAGCGGATCGATTGATCCGCTAGCTGCAAACACATGGGTGTAGAGACAAGCGATATATGTTTAAGGTGGTCAAAGACTACCTTGGGCATTACGCTGACGCTCGCCCCCAAGTCACATAGGGCGTTGTCGAAGTCATGGCCTCCAATTGAGCATGATATTGTGGGGCAGCCAGGATCTTTCTTCTTGAGGTGGGGCCGAGTATAGCAGAGCTACATTCCTCGGTCAGCTGTACCATCTCCCTTGTGGGTAAAGTCCGCTTGTTGCTAAGTATATCCTTGATGTACTTGGCATATGTCGGGACCTGCAAAGCATCAAGTAGTGGTATATTGATGTATACCTTTTTGATTACCTCGACGAACTTGTCAAATTGTTCGTCGGCCACGGGTCTTCTCCTCCGTTCTGGGAACGGGAGGAAAGTGGGATCTCGGCTGTAGCTTGAGGCTTGTGGTGCCTCGTTCCCCTCCTTTGAAACAGGGGTGGTTTCCTTGTCGTCTTCCTCTTCGGCGGCCGGCTCGGCTTGGCTAGCTTCCTTCTGTCGGGTACCTGCATCTTGTGGATTGTGTGGATCCCGCGTGGACTTGCCAGTCCGCGTGGTCACTGCACTAACATTCTCCTTGAAAGGAACCTCCGGTTGCCCGGGTAACTTTCCCGCATTTGGGTTAGGACAGGATGCAGCCAGCTGAGCCACTTGTGTTTCAATCATTTTGTTGAAGCTCAGCTGGTTCTTAATGACAGAATTAAAAGCTTCTATCTGGGAGGCCATCAACTCCATAACTTTATCATTGGCAAGAAATTTCTTGCTAATGCTATCGTTAATTTGTTTTTGGCCATACCAGATGTCCTTTAGCGACGTTTGAAAACCGTTGTTAGAGCCATTACCTTGCTGTTGGCCGAAGGGGAAATTGGGCTTGGAATTCCAACCTTGTTGAGGACGGAAGCCTGAATTGTTGTTATTTCCAATGAAATAGGCTTCTTCTTGTGTCGTCGGGCAAGTGTCGCCCGAGTGTCCTGCTTCTCCACACGTTTCACATGTGATTCTCTCCTCCCTGATCTGATTCATCTCCTTGCCAGGAGATTCCATCTTCTTCAGGAGAAGGTCCATCTTAGCGGCCAGCATATCAACGGAGTCAATTTGATGTACTCCCTTGCGGGGAGCTTGTCTTTCTCCTATCCAGCTCTGGTGAGTGGATATCTTCTCGATTAGTGCCTTTGCTGTGTCTACATCCAACGAGTGGAAAGCTCCTCCCACGGCTGCATCCAACATCTCTTACGATTGTCGGCTCATGCTGTGGAAGAAGTTCTGGGTAATCAGCCAATCTTCCACACCATGGTGGGGGCAGGCTGCAATATACTCTTGCAGTCACTCCCAAGCTTCGGGAATTGTCTCTCCGTCTATCTGCTGAAAGCTAGTGATTTTTCCTCCGAGGGCATTGGTCTTGCCCAACGGAAAGTACTTGGCCAGAAATGCGTCTGCGCAAGTCTGCCAGCGTCCTTCGAATGATGCCTTGTTGGTGTAAAACCACTCCTTTGCTTTCCCAAGCAAGGAGAATGGGAAGAGTTGAAGGCGGACGTTGTTGATCGGTGTGCCATTGGGGTTGATAGTACTGCACAGCTCCAGAAAATTCCGAAGGTGAGCGTTCGCATCCTCAATCGCCTTTCCGCAGAAAGGGCTTGCCTGAACCATGTTTACCAGGCCAGTCCTCAGCTCAAATGCACCTTCCTGTGCATTTGACAGTCCCGGGAAGTTGCTGCTTGACGGGGCTGAGAACTCACGGAGCGTCTTGTTAGCTTGAGCCATAATCTCTGGAGACTCTGGGCTGAAGAAAACGACGAATCTGAATCTGATTCGGACTCGGAGTCGGATGACGACTCGAGTATATTACTTGAGCTGAGTGAAATCTGAGGAGGTACGACTCTCTTTCGCACTACTCTTCCAATGCGTTCTGGATTTGGATCAAAGTTTGATGGTAGGTTGAAACCAGTCATGTACTACCCTGCAAAACACATCAAAGATAGACGAATGTTGCAGTGGTGAGGTCACTAAGGTTAGTGGTTTGGTAAATCTGTAAAGATAATCAAATGATTCAACAATAACTTTAGCCAATTGCTTCCCCGGCAACGGCGCCAGAAATGCTTGTTGGCACTCCTTAGCGTCACGTTTTAGCAACGTTCAAGAGCGCGTAGATATATGTCGTCGTCTTCCCTAAGGCGTTTTACGGCCCGGTCAAGGCGAGCAAACCCGCGAGATAAAGCCCGGTAGAGCTAAACTAAACTCTACACTAAAACTAAAGGGAAAAGAACTTTGCTCTAAAGAGAGCAAGATCTTTACTCTAAAAGAAGAGCAAGATAAAAATATAAAAGATAAATTAAGCTCTGAATTAAGAAAGTAATTATAGAAATAAACTCTTCAAAAGAAGGAAAGGATACAAGAGCTTTACCAGAACTCCGAAGACTCCGAAGATCCGAGCTAAGCTCGACTCGACTCTACTCCCAACTCTAATCCTAATCTAAGAAATGAAAAAGATACTAGAGCTCCCTTCAAGTAAAGACTTGAGATATGTGGTGTGTGTCTTCCCAAGGTGAATGAGCTGCCTTTTATAGCCTCCAGGGGGTGGATGTCAGCGTCATTAGCACGCCAAGGATCCGCTTAGGCTTCACGCGAAGGAGGAGACGTGACGGCCACAGAGGGAGGCCGGTCGGCCTGGGCTAGGCCGGCCGACCTGGCCCTGGTGCCACTTGGCACCGTCCTTTGCATGGACGGTCCTGATGCTCTCCCAAGGTCGGTAACAGTTGCATTTAGTTGAAGCTTGTCCGAGAATCCTAGGATGTGGGCCCTTCAATCCATGTGCTTTCACCTCTAGGCCTTCCGGGTCCTTGGATCAAACCGACGTTGTTTGCACGGTGCTTGATCATCCTGGGCACTTGGCATGGCTTGTGGATCAGTGACGTGGCCAGACCTGGCCAGGGAAGGTCGGTCGGCCTGGGCTAGGCCGGCCGGCCTGGCCCTGTGCCAGGTTTGGCCCTTGTTTCTCCTGGTTTATCCTGCAAGCACAACTCATCCAAAACTTGTGGAATTTGTCAGTAAAAATAGTTTTATGCATGGAATATGGTATGATCATCCTCATTTTACCGAAATGTTGACGGTCACTACGAGGTTATAATGGCTGTCAACACCAGCATCATCTTCCTCATCTTCCATCATAACTCCAATCTCACCGTGTTTAGTCGAAACGTTATGTCACGCTCGTTTTCAGAAGAAAACAAACCACCTCATATGTAAGTTTTTAACCAAGGCAACTCACATATAATCGACAAAAATAAATATCACAGCATGCAAGAATAAATAGAGAGTAGTAAATAGCATTATTACAAGCCAAGATTTGTCTCCATAGAATAAATAGAGTCTTTATTTAACGCTGCAAACGAAACTCCTCTAAGACCTTGAGGTTGCCTGGCAGAGACGCAACCTAAAACTCCTGGAAATCGCCGGGGAACTCCTCAAAGCTCTCCACGTCTGAACAAATCCGGATCGGTCGTTGCAAAAATAAATGAACAAGCGTGAGCACATGCCGTACTCAACAAGCGAAAGAATAATGATATGATATGCAAGGCTTAAACAAGGATAGGCTAAATGTTTAAGCATTTAGCATTTTAATTGGTCAAATTTTAATTAGGCAAGCTTAAGTATAAGTTTATACCACCCACAATTAATGAAATAAGTAACATAAAGATGAGAGCCTCAACATAAAGTAAATGATTTGAATTTTATTCCGATAAATTAAATATGTGAGTGTCCAGGCCGCTCGTAACCGTGAGCACGGCTATCATGATAGTTTTTATTAACCTTGCAAGGTTTGTACAGCTTTACCCAGCAGAAGTGTCACCCTTTTTGCCCGAGGCTTGCAAGGCCCCATTAGACACTTCCTTTGGTGAATGGCCAGGGATCCACTACGAGACCATTACGAAGATCCCTCAACTAGATTTGACTCGCATGGTTCCGGTGTCTGGCACTCCTACCCTTCCTAATAAGCATGTACCTTAGCAAAGGCTACTTCCCAAGAGGACCGGGCTAGACCGCGACTCAGTCCCCCTTGCCCTTATCAGGTAAAGTCATTTCAAGTTAAGTTCTCTAATTACTAGGTCAAGGCCAGAGCCCATTAGCACTGCGGTTGTACGGTATGTCCCGGGTGGTTCTCCATGTTTCCATTTAAATATATGATCTTGTTACCAAGGCATAACGTGATAAAATCAAGATTAACATAGGGGTTCAGTTAAACAGTAGAGCACTAGCAAAAACTACATCAAATTTATTAACCCATGGCAAAGGCATGATAATCAGGATAGGGTGGCTAGGCATGTCCTTAGTAGGAAAACCCATCAAAATTAAATATAACATGCAACTAAGGTCGGTTGAACATAAAAGTAAGTTTTTAATTTAAATAGGACCAAGCATGACCAAGGCGACTTGCCTTCAGCGAAAACTTGCTGCTGCCCGAACTCCTCGAACTCCTCTCCCGGGAAGTCAGCAAAGCGTGGATCGTCTACCGGTACACACATGCACAAGCAAAAGAAATAATAAGAAAACAGTACAACAATCATAAGAAACCAATACATAGTCCACACATATAGATTGTACATAAAACGACGATTCCAACGATATCTTGAACGCGTAAAACGGAGTTAAGATGCAAAAGTTATGATAAAAACAAGATTAAGGACTTGCTGGTAAAGAACAGGAACTTCCAGGGGCCTAAATGTAAATAAAAGGACTAAACCGTAAAGATCTTTGAACTGCGTGAGATAAATATGTAATTAAGAAGAAAGCCAGGGGCTTTTCTGCAAAATAGCAGACGGCGACGGCGGCTTGACGGCCGGCTGACGCCAGCGCTGACGGCGTCAGCGACGTCAGCATGACGTCGGCGCGGAGCGGCGCCGTGGACCAGGTCCACGGGTCCACGGTGGACCGGGGCGAACGGGTACGCCCCGATCTAATCCGGGCCGTTGAGGCCGGATCGGACGGCGCGAGGCAGCCCCGGCGAGCGAGCGGCCGACGGCGAGCTCCAGCGCGGCGGCGCCATTGGTGCAGGGGCGGCGAGCTCCAGCGTACGGAATGCAGGGGCGGCTCGGGCGACCGGAGTGGCGGCGCTAGGGTTTCATGCCGCGGCGGCGCACGGGTGCTTGCGGCGGCTAGCAGGGTTTGGGGGGAAAAAGGGGGCACGAGGAGCGGCGGCACAGGTTAAATAGGCCAGGTGGCCTTCCTTGGCGTGCGGGCCAAGGAGACGGCGGCGGAGTCGGACTCGAGCTCGAGTCCGGCTCGACACGGCAACGCGGCGGGGATGACAAGCGGGCCCCACGCGTCAGCCGCTGAGCAGAAGCGGACGCGGAGGCGGGCACCAGCGTGCGGAGAAGGCGGAAAACGGCGAGGAGGAAAGCGGGGCGCCAGCGCTGATGGAAGACGGAAATCGGTCGGGGCGCCTTCGGCGTTGCGCGCGGGAAGAACGCGGGCCGCGCAGAGCTGGGTCGGCTGGGCCGCGGCTGCTGGGCCGGCTGGGCTGCGAAGCGAAAAGAGCGAGGAGCGAAGCTGAAGCAGGCAGGGAGTTGAGGGAGCAAAAGCGGACTTCCAGCAATAAACTTAAAAGAGCATTCAAACTAAAATTTGAATTCGAACAAACTTGAACTCAAACACATTAAAATAAATATGCAACAGCATGAATGCAACAATGCAACCTAAACTTTATTTTAATTTGAGAAAATATTTTCCAACACGCATTCAATTCGAATAAACTCTAGAAAATCCTTAAAAATCTTAACTGAGCACGAATAAATTCTAGAAAATTTTACTAATTGCAAAAGTTGAATTTTAGGGTGTTACAAACCTCCCCCCCTTAAGAAGAATCTCGTCCTCGAGATTCGGATAGATTAACGAAGAGATCTGGAAATTCTGCCTTCAACTTATCCTCTCTTTCCCAAGTTGCCTCATCCTCTGAATGGTGACTCCACTGCACCTTGCACATGGTAATTGACTTGTTCCGCGTAACTCTCTGCAGTGTCTCCAAAATTGTGATAGGTTGCTCATCATAAGTCAGATCATCAGACACATTCAGCTCTTCCAAGGACAACTGCTCCTCTGGTACCCTGAGACACCGTTTCAACTGAGAGATATGGAATACATCATGCACGTCTGAGAGTCTGGCTGGCAATTCTAACCGGTAAGCAACTTCTCCCATCCTCTCTAGTATCTTGTATGGGCCAATAAAGCGAGGTGACAACTTCCCTTTTACTTTAAACCGGCGCATGCCTCTGACGGGTGACACCTTCAAATATACAAAATCACCTTCCTCAAAGGTTAAAGCTCTGCGACGAGTGTCAGCATAACTTTTCTGCCTCGACTGCGCGGACCTCAGATTTTCCTTGATAATCTGCACTTGCTTCTTAGCCTCTTGTAGAACCTCTGGTCCAAACACTTGACTTTCTCCAGCCTCGTTCCAGAACAGAGGCGTTCTGCACCTTCTCCTGTACAAAGGTTCGAACGGTGCCATCTTGAGACTCGCCTGATAGCTGTTATTATAAGAGAACTCCGCATAAGGTAAGCTCTTTTCCCAGTTGCTTCCATGCTTTAAGGCACAAGCCCTCAGCATATCCTCCAATATCTGATTAACTCACTCTGTTTGGCCATCTGTCTGAGGATGGTATGCTGAACTGAAATTTAACTTTGTATCCATAGACTCATGTAGCTTCTGCCAGAACCGTGACATAAACTGAGTACCCCTGTCGGAAACTATTTTCTTAGGCACACCATGCAAACACACGATCCTGGACATGTATAACTCTGCCAACCTAGAGCTGGTGTACTCAATTCTCACCGGTATGAAATGAGCTACCTTAGTAAACCGATCCACGATAACCCATATAGAATCATGACCGTTCTGAGAGCGGGGTAACCCCACTATGAAATCCATGCTAATCTCTTCCCACTTCCATTCTGGCACTTTCAATGGTTGGAGTAGCCCTGCTGGCCTCTGATGTTCTGCCTTGACCCTCTGACAAGTGTCACACACAGCCACATATTCAGCCACATCCCTCTTCATACCATACCACCAGTACATCTGCTTTAGATCTTGATACATCTTAGTGCTTCCAGGGTGAATAGAATAGGCGGAATCATGAGTTTCTCTGAGGATAGTCTTTCTATGATGATCGATGTCAGGCACACAAATCCTCCTACCAAGCCAAAGTTTTCCTTGTTCATCTATTCGGTAGTCAGGTGCCTTCCCTTCACTCATCAGCTCCTTGATTTCCTTTACCTTAGCATCCTCTAGCTGACCATCTCGGATTTCCTGCTCCAAGGTGGACGCTATCTCTAGTGTGACTCCTTCAGTGTGAGCTACCATCCCAAGGTTCAATTTCTCAAACTCCTTGAACAATTCTCCTGGAAGCTCGTGCGCTAGTACCATGTTCAACTGGTCCTTCCTACTCAGAGCATCCGCAATGACATTTGCCTTGCCCGGGTGATAATGTATCTCCAGATCATAGTCATTAATCAGCTCCAACCAACGGCACTGCCTGAGATTGAGATCCCTCTGGGTAAAAATGTACTTCAAGCTCTTGTGGTCTTTATAGATATTACACTTATTCCCCACGAGGTAGTGTCTCCAAATCTTCAGAGCGTGTACCGCAGCTGCCAACTCCAAGTCGTGTGTAGGATAATTCTGCTCATGCTTCCTCAACTGCCTAGATGCATATGCAACCACATGTCCTTCCTGCATAAGCACACACCCCAATCCTAGCTTAGACGCATCACAATAGACGTCAAAGCCTTTACTGATGTCCGGCATCACAAGAAAAGGGGCTGTAGTCAACAGCTGTTTTAGCTTCTCAAAACTGGCCTGACAAGCTTCGGTCCACTTGAAGTCTGCATCTTTCTCTAAAAGTGACGTCAGAGGCTTTGCTATCTTAGAGAAACCCTCAATGAACCGACGATAGTAACCTGCCATTCCCAAGAAACTCCTTACCTGCTTCACAGAGGTGGGTGGTGTGGCGACCATCCTTTGGATGTGCTTTAATCACCTGTATCAGTCCCTGGATCAGTGCGCTGATACAGGTTTTACACAGGATTAGTATTGGAAGCAATAAAAGCGCAGTAAATAAAGAATAACTACCTTCGCCTTAGCGGGGAGTGGCATTATGACCCATTCGAGGAGGGAATGGGCCGGGATGCCCTACATGTCCATGTACCTGTAATCATTTGAAAGCAAGGATGAGTACATCTATGATTGGTACTCAGCAAATCCTGTGTAAAAATTATAATGTATGCAGGGGAGTGAGGTTATCCTTTGGTGGAAATATAAATACAGAGTAAAGTTATAATTTGTAAATAGGGGTGGGAAAGGAGAAGTATTATGTTGTTTGGTCCTGGAGGGGCATTCTCATCCCTGCCAGTCCCCATATTTTAGTTCTCTCTCTCCCAGAGACCGTCAGGGTCCTTCTGGGCAGGCTTATGCCTCACTCATCTGGGCATCTGCCCGTCTCATCATCTCATACTTTATTTCTACATGTGTATGCTAATCAACGGGGGCTTTGACTAAATGGGCTCATAACCGAGAGCCACGGCTATCGACAGATTGGTTACTCTGCAGAGGTTGTACCCTATGCCATACGGTCAGTCAGCCCATACCGTGTAGTTAGGCGGTACCGACCTACGAGACCCGTACCTGCCGGCGTCTGTCACCAGACAGCCTTTCCTAGGTCCAGCCACGGATGGTACTGGGGCCTAAACAGGGGCAACTAATCATTATCCGCCTCGCGGATATCAACCCGGGTCAATGAGCTCATTTAATAGGGCCGTCGCCCTTCAGGGCCTCCCGCCCTGTACTCTAGTCAACCCGTGCCGCCCAGTCCCAGCCCTCTGTCTGGGGCTGTCTCCAGTACATCCGTCTCCCTACTTGGTGCGTGCCCGACTCGGCACCGAGCGCTACCCAGTTCGCCGATCAGCACTCTGCACCAATCATGCGGCTCCTTGGGATGGATTTACTAGGAGCTGCTAGCGGGGTGTGGGTCAAGGCCTCACATTACAGGTCATTCCCGAAGGCTATGTCCTTTTTGGCCCGTATGGCGGTACTGGCATTAGAAAGACTCTCCCGTGAACCGGTCCTTATGCGACCAGAGCAAGCCTTTGAGACAGGATCCTCTTCCGAGGCTGCCTCCCTTACTCGCAAGTCTGTCCTTAGGGGTTCTATTCTTAGTTGGTTCATTTTATATTAAATCCAACATTCTCTCTCATCTCCCGGAAGCTCTTCTGAATAACAAAAGGTTCAGAAATTTCCTAAGAAATCTACTTCTAAATAACACTCGGTCATCGACGAGTCGTGACCGGGGTTATTAATGGGTTATTGGGTTAGAAATGGCTCTAAATCAAGGGGAGGTGGAATATAGAGGGTTCTCCTTAGGTTTTATAAAATATGCAGTCCATATTATTAACTTGGTTGATTTTATTATGCAGGAACTGGGACTGGCATGACCAAGGAGTTGGTTGCCAGGACTTGCCTTCATGAACAGTACTTGGACGTCCACTAATGCGTACGTATACCCGATGCTGACCAGGCGTGGCTTCGGGGTCTTCCGGAGCTTCGGCATCTTAGGCGGGGCCTGGTCACGCCATCGACCTAATGATTAATAAAACACGGAAAATAACATTCAGTAAAACAATACATCAAACAATTCCTATAGAATAGAAATAAAGGATAAAAAGAGATATCAAGAGATAATCCATTAATTACGGTAAATAATTAATGGATTCAAAGGAATGGAATTCCCAGGAAATTAATAAGTAATTTCCTCGGAGATGATCGGACGGTTGGGGAGTTATATGGATTTCTAAGAATTAACTCCCGGATGACGGTGGTTTCTGAGAAAGACTTGGAACAACGGGTACGGGGATTATTGGACCACTAAGCAATAATTCCAGAGTGATTATATTAATTATTTAGAAATAAGTTTCTAAATAATTTATGGCATAGAATGGATTTGGATAGCACAATGGCTAGGGTTTTATCAAAACCCAGGGTTTTGATCGGGCGGCGAAACGGCGCCCGCGGGGTTTTAGACGGGGTTTTGGCAGGGCATTACGAGAGTGCGACTGGAATTTGGAGTTAGGATATAGATACTAGAGCAATAAGCATATGAGAATGCTTAGAATAATCCCTAGTATCTATGGAAGTTTATGGAGATTTTATGGGGCTCGGGAATAGGATTGGCAATATTCGGGGTACGCTTAGTGGGATTTTCTATTGGATGGGAGTTGATCTTTTTGAATTTGGGGTTAGAAAATATCCTAAAATGGTTTGGATGGCTCTAATAGGTTTAGAAATATTCCTATGATTTTTGGAAAAATTGGGGGAATTTTTGGAGTGGAAGAAGAGCTCTAATTAGAATTTGGTGTGCACTTACCGGGTGTGCTTAGCAATTTCGGAAGGGGCTGGCGTCAGCGATCGATCCGGCCGCGGTACTGTCCCGTGGAGCGGCGCGGTAGGGCGCGGTGGACCGAGGCCTCTGGGGTCGCTGGTCCAGTGGACCGCGTCCACGCGCTGGGGGCGTCACGGCCGTTGGGCGGCGTCACGTGGGACCCACCATGCAGCGGCCGAGGCAGCGGGACGGCGTTGGCATAGCTGACGGCATCGGCCGGGCCCGCGTGGCAGCAACGGCGGGGGAGGATGACAGCGCTGAGCAATGGCGTTGCACTCCGGGCCCGCTCGTCGGGTTTATGTAGAGAGAGAGGGGCAACGGCGGGGTAACGGCCGGTGACGGCGGCCTCCTTTTCCCGCCGGGGCCGGGCGCGCCATTGCGCCGCCGCGAGGGCTGCCAGAGCTGCGCCGAAACGGCGATGTAGCTCGCCGCCGGCCCTGCGGCTTGCACCAGGAGGATGAGGGGGACACGACGAGTTCGCCGGTAGCTAGCACGGGCGGTGAGAGGGGGTGGAGCGGCGTGGCCGTGCACGGGGAGGAAAAGGAGGGGCTCGGCTTGGGTTGTGCTTGGGAGTGTGAGGAGGGGAGGGCCTGGGGGTGCCTTTTATAGGCCGTGCGGGTGCGCAAGGTACCGCCACGTCGTGCGGCGGAGATGAGGACGACCGGCGGGGTGGGACGCGCGGCGGCCGGGGAGCGCTCGGGCTCGGAGGTCGGAACTCGGTCGGGAAGGTGAGGAAGGGTGGTCGGCGCCGCACTCCAAGCGCGGTGGCGCACGGCGGTGTCGACACGCGGCACGCGCGCTCCTTGAGATGGCATCGCGGCCAGTGGGGCGCGGAGCGAGCGGCGGGGATGAATTGCGGCTGGAGCAATTAATGGGGAAGAAAAGGGGGCGCCGGGCAGGGGATGAGGTCACGCGGGGCAGCGGCATGCGTGCGCTGCTCAGCCGCGCTTGGATGCGAATCCAGCGATGGAGAGGGGTGCAGCGGGCGCATCGCCGGTGCACGGCGGGACAGCGCCGGCGGCGGCACTAGCAGGCGGCGGGAGGAAACAGAGGAGGGGAGGGGAAACCGGAGGAGGAAGAAGGAGGAGTTGGGCTGGCTACGTGGGCCGCGGGGCGGAGATGCGTGGGCCGAGCGGGGAGTGAGTCGCAGGCCAGCTGGAGGAGGGGAAAAGCTAAGTGGGCCGGGAATTAGAGGGAGATAGGTGGACTTTCGTATCGGGCCGCGAGGAGCAGTTGGGCTGGAGGCGAGGTTTGGCCCGATTATCTATTTAGATGATTTTCTATTTATTGGAATAGGGTTTTGAACATAAATTTGAATGGGGATTCATATTTAGATAGAATCTAAGTGTGAGGCTCGAAATGAATATTATTTTGGGGATTTTGGTGGAGTTTGAAATATGACTTAATATTTAAATTAGATTTAAATATTAAATTCAAAAGATCGGGAAGGGAATTTGAAGGGACCTCTATTTAGAGAATTAGAGAGAATTTCTAAGCATCCAAATGCAGCAAATATGTTTAAGTTGATGCATGGTTTATTTTAGAAAAGATATTTTGAATATTGTTAGGGGAAGAGATTAAGTTTAATTTAAGGAAAATTTTTGATAAGCCTGGATTTTCTAAATGGCCTAAAAAGCAGGGTGTTACAGGTGGCTTCCAGTTCAACACATCATTGACCTTCCCTTGATCGACAGCTACACCACCATCAGTAATGACATGACCCAGAAAAGAAACTTCCTTCATCCAGAACTCACACTTGCTAAACTTGGCATACAGCTGATTCTCTCTCAACTTCTGCAACACCAACCTCAGATGCTCTTCATGCTCTTCCTCGTTCTTGGAGAATACCAGTATATCATCAATGAACACCACCACGAACTTATCCAGATATTCCATAAACACCTTATTCATCAGATACATGAACTAAGCGGGGGCATTAGTCAAACCAAAGGACATTACCGTATACTCATAAATGTAACACTCTCAAAATTTAAATAGAATTAATTTAGGATTTATTAGATTTATTAGATTAATTCTAGACCTAAAAGAAATAAACGTGAATAATAAACTATAGATAACTAATGAGAAAATAAAGGGATGTTTCATAATTTGAATGCTAAACTAAGTCTCTAAAACCCCAGATTTAAACTAGAAAAGATAAGGTTCAAAAATGAATTCAAATCTCCTTCAAAAACTCTTTCAAATAAATAGAAAAAGGTTTAAAAGATGTTTGGGCCGAAACCTCAATTCTGGCCCAACCACTTCTCGCAGCCCAGCCTCGAAGTTTGGTATTCCTCCCCCAACTCCCGGCCTCATCCGCTTTCCCTCCCTCTCCTTCGGCCGGGCCGAACTCCCCGCGGCCCAGCTCACCTCCGCCGGCCCAGCCTCCCTTCCCCGCCCACTTGGCCCAGTAGGCCGCGGGCCACGCCGCCTCGCCAGGCCGCCTTCCGCCCGCACGGCCCGCAGCCACCCACGCGCGCGCGGCCCACGCCGTCGGGGCGACGTCACGCATGACGTCACCCATCCCCCCTACGTCATCCCTCCTCCTTCCCCTCCGAGAGCCGCCGGGACGCATCGCCGCCGCTCAATCCCCGCTCCGCGGCCGTGATTTCGTCTGGGGACGCGCCGGCGCCGCGTGTCCGCACCTCCGCGCTCCACCGCGACGCGGGTGCGGCGCCGACCACTCCTTTGGACACCGCAGTGAGGCCGCCGTGACGCCATCACCGGCGCCCTCGCCGGCGCCACGCGCCCTCGCCTCCGCGGCCGCCCTCACCGCCTGGAGCGACGTGGCGAGCTCCGCTGGGTCCTCCCCCACCTATAAAAGGGGAAGCCCGCCCCTCTTGCCCCGGCGCAAGCTCGCCTGAGCTCAAACCGAGCCTCCTTCCGCCCCCACGCACAACCACACCGCTCCACTCCCTCTCGGCCTTCCCACTCCCCACCAGCAAGTTCGCCGCGCTCCCCTCGTCCTCCTAGTGCAAACCGCAGGGCCGCCGGCGAGCTATAGCGCCGTTCCGGCGCTACTCCGGCAAGCCCCACGGTGGCGCGCATGGCACTCGCGGCGACGCCGTCTCCCCATCCCAAGCCGGTGCCTCGCCGTCACCGGCCGTCGCCCCCACCGTCTTCCTCTCTCCCTGCGGGTAACCCGCCAGGTGGGTCCGGGCCTTAACGCCGTCGTCCCGCTGTCCTACCTCCCCGACTGACACGCGGGCCCAACTCGTCGTCCTGCTCCGTGGCTTTGGTCCACATGGACCAAAGGCGCTAGGCCGCCCCGGTCCACGGCCGGCGCACGGTGCAGCGGTCGCGTCAGCGGGGTGGACGCGGTCCACTGGACCGGCGGCCCAGCGGTCGCGGTCCACCGCGCCCACGCGCCCGGCGCACCAAACAGTGCGCATGACGGGTCCCACTGGCCCACCCCTGCTGCGTCAGCCCCTAGCTAATTGCTAGGTACACCCGGTAAGTTTACACACAAGTGTATTTAGAGCCCTTCCACACTTCCAAAAATTCACCAAAAATACCCAAAAATCCTAGGAATATTTCTAAGCCTATTAGTGCCACCCAATCCTTTTTAGCACATCATTAGAGCCTAAATCCAATTAGGCTAAGTTCTAGCCTATAAAAGGCCTGGTGTACCCAGTAAATTCCCCTTCCCATGTCTTAGCCCTATAAAATCCTCAGGAATTTCCACAGATACTGGGGATTATTCTAAGCATTTTCATATGCTTATTACCCTGGTATCCACCCCCTGACTCCAAAACCCAGTCGCACACTGCTAATGCCCCGCCAAAACCCCGTTTAAGCTCCACGGATGTCATTTCGCCGTCCGATCAAAACCCGGAGTTTTAGTAAAACCCTAGCCGGCATGCTGGCCACAGACATATAAGGATTCTCTAGAAATCCATAATCGGGGATTATTCTTTAGAAATTCTTATAATTCCCGAAATACCGATAATCATCATTTCAGCCATCTTCCAGGGAATTATTTAATAATTCTCTTCAAAGTCCTCATCCTTTAATCCATTAATTATTTTATATAATTAAGGGGTTATTAATCCAATCTCTGGCGTTATTCCTTGACCCTTAACAAATCCTTCAATCCCCGCCCTCCTTTCCATTCTTCCTTTTCCTTTTTACGATTTGATTGATGTACTGTTATCCTGATTGTTATTTTATGTGTTTTTATCGATAGCATGACCGGGCCCCGACGAGACGCCAAGGCTCCAGAAGGCCCGAAGCCCAGCCCGGTCAACATATGATACACGCCTGCGTAAGGAACGACTAAGGATCGACAATGAAGGCAAGTCTCACCAATAATATCACTTAATCACTAAAGTTTACCTTTCTTGCAGCATAAGCTATGAGGAGGCATCACGTGGGTGAATGCCTGGCCCCGCTGTAGCCATAGGATGCTGATTGGGAGTGGAAGGAAGATCCCAATGAAGGGGATTCTGTCCTAAGAGCCACTCTGATCCCAGCTAAGGACCGGTTCACGGGAGAGTCTTTCTAGTGCCCAGTACAACCTCGCATGCCAAAAAGGCATAGCCTTCGGGAATGCCTATTTATGTGAGGCCTTGATTCACACCCCACCAGCTGAACCTAGTAATCCATCCCAAGGAAGCCGTATGATTGGCGCAGAGTGCTGACCGGCGAACTGGGACCGCCCGGTGCCGGGTCGAGCACGCGCCAAGTCGGGAAACGGGTATACTGGAGACAGCCCCAGACAGAGGGCTGGGACTGGGCGGCACGGGTTGACTAGGATACAGGGTCAGAGACCCTGAGGGCCAGAGGCCCGATGAGCTCATCAAAAACCCGGGTCGATATCCGCGAGGCGGATGATTAGTAGCCCCTGTTTAGCCCCCAGTATACACGTGGCTGGACCTAGGGAATGCTGACCAGCGATGGTCACCGGTGGGTACGAATCTCGTAGGTCGACGCCCGCCTTCCGCGGAGGTGGGAACAGACCGAATGCGGGGTAGATAAGTACGACCTCTGCAGAGTGTAGAATCTATCTGGATAGCCGCGACTCCGGCAAGAGTCCACTTAGTCAAAGCCCCCGATGATTAGCTTTACTATTTCTGTACGGGGAACCTGAGACGGCGAAGGTACCGTTGGTCAGGTTCGGGTTGTATACTGGGACTGGCAGGGAGGAAATGCCCCTCCAGGCCCAACCTTTACAATTTAATTAATTTAATATATTATATTATTGAATTTGTGGGATTTGCTGGGTATTCAATTCTGAATACTCACTCTTGCTTTCATTGTCACACAGGTTTAAGTCTCCAGGGCGATGAGGTGCTACAGCCCATTCCGGTGGGGAATGAAGTGCCTACCCGCTCTCCGCTAGATAAAACAAACGGTGTTAAATCTATTTAAAATATACGTTATTTACCTCTTCTGATACTAATCTGTGATAAGATCTGTATCAGCGGCCGATCCAGGACCTGATACAGGTAATCAAGGGACGTCCCGATAAGGGGTCCCCACAGGGTGGTATCAGAGCCGTAAATAAATTCCTAACATCATATAAGACAGCCCATAGGCATTAGGAAGCCATAAACCCTCTATTCTGCTCCTATCTTTCGAAATTTCTCGAAAAATCCTTTGTCCATGCCCCTGAACTCCCTTTATTTCTTGCTTAACTCCAAATGTTACTCTGACAGGTATGGATCATGAGAATGAAGTCCGAAAGATGATCCGGAATATGGAGTTATGAGATGAAGGTTTGCCGAAGAGCAGACGCTGCCAGAGTAACTAGAGAGCTAGTTGTAGAATGTTCTATTGGAAAATAAGCCTAGACTTCATAGTAACGTACTTTTTATTATTTAATGTTTGATGAAGACCCCGGATAATAGTTTCCCCCCTTTCCATATCATAGATATGGATTTGATTGGTAGTTGATTGTAGAAATGCGTGGATAGAACCACTCTTTCCTAAAAACCTAAGGATTATCTGTAGCTCTTGTCCTTCTAACGTCGTCAATTCAAACAGAAGTCCGGAATGAAAGAAAATTTCTGGAAAATAATTTGTACATGTCTGGAACGGAATACGGGATCTAATTCTCTTAAGTGGGGTAGATTCCGAAGTTGCCAAGATATTATACCCGGAAAAACCGTAGGAAGTCAGAACTCACAAACCACAGATCTCAGGAAAATACGGAATAATCACAGGAATAGTAAGACAAGCTTATACTATAACGTGACCGAGTTTGAATTCCTGAATAACCCTTGGAATAGAAACCTGTGAAAGCTGAGGAAACCAATAAGATATAAGGATCCTTGTTAGAAACCCTAGGCCAGTAGATTCCACAATCCATGTAACCCTCCACCAAGAAATAAACATCCACCCCTATCCGTCCCAAGGTCAACTCCATCCACCATAAGTATTTCTGGTTTGACCGACATCCTTTCTTGAGTCAGGACTGACAATGTCCATATTTCCGAAATCTTTGTCATTCCTGGCACCCCTCTCTCTCTTGATCTCTCCCCCCCTCCAGCTTCCAGAAAATCTTGTTCCTCACCACTGTACCTTCAGAATCTCTATACCACTTTCGTCAAGTCAACACCCATGGAAACTCCCATGGAGGTAACAAAACCTCTGCCTGTTCATCAAGATAATCGAATTCTTGATAAAACCAGGCCCACTTTAACCACTGCTCACCCCAACAAATTCCTCAATAGCCCTTCCTGAAATTCAAAGCTTCCTTCTCCTGAGAACCAGCCCAAACTCAACCTCCTCATCCAATAAAAAGGCCGACGCCCCAAGAACGTTGGCAATCCTTTCCAATCAACCTACGCCATGTAACTTTCTCGAGAAACCGGAAAACTCCGGCCATTCCTTACCACACCATTACTAAGAAAGCGATACGTCAATATTCCTCCTCTAGTAAATATTTCCCTTCCAATCCATTAATTTCCCAAATTATCATCAAGTCTCAAAAAGAAACCTCGTATATCCATCTCCTCGACCTCACCCTCCATTACATATACTCTCCTCCAAAATATCTCGAGAAACCTGCCTCCGTATACCCATACCCAAACCGATACTCTGCCAAAATACCTTGGCCACCACAAGAACCCACAGCCTTTCCTTAGTAGGAAATCATCTTACTTCCTGGCAGATCATTGAAGCATGCAAGCTTCTCTAAGCCTGCCCTCTTCCGTCATTCGTCCACAAAACCTCAGGACTAACCTGGAAATATTACTCCATCACAACCCCGTCCAACCATCATCGTTCGGTCATCCCTCCCCGTCACCGAGGATAACCGTCCGGGTTATACTCAAAACCATAGAATTTGACCATAACCATCCTCCCCCTTCAGATAAAGACACACCTCCGGCCACTCCATAAAAATTACCCTCCCATATCTTCTTAAGAGAAATGATCAACCAAGATCACTCCTTCAGAACACTCACCCCAAACCAAGAAACCCTCCCTCCTACTAGAAAAGCTACCTTAACTCTTGCAGATCACTGAGGCATGCAAGTTTCTTTAAGAAAAATGCCCCTCAGTCACATCTTCTTCTCCTCCCTAACCAATAACCCCCTAACCCTCCTTAAGAATCGCTCCCTCACCGTTCCTGACAACTGTCATCATCCCGCCAGTTCTTTCATAGCCACCACAATCGTCACCTCGCTCCGAAAGGATGCAAATCTTCGAACACCTAGTAGAACCATCCCGTCACGCCCTATTTAAGGAATGGTTAAACCAGACCCGTCCCCTGAAACAACCATTCTAAGTAAATATCCCAGCCATAAACCACTCAGCCTTAGCTACACCCCTAGGAAAATTTAAGACAACCCGCCTTCGATAGAAGAAACATAAGGAAGGAATCTTAGTGGAATAACTAGGTGATTTGGCAGAAGAATCACCACATAAAGATTTGGAAACCGAATTCCACTAAGAATGGTTAGTAAACCTACCAACCCAAGATCCAAAACTACCTACCCATTTCCAGAGGAGACACTTCTCAATCCAGAAGAATCACCATACCAAATTTCCGAATGAGAAGTAGTCACCCAAGTTTCTTACTTTAGATTTCCTTTTCCCCATCTGGTAACCCGAACCAAATACTAGATTCCTGGTAACCCTAGCCTTAACCTTCCCCGAACCTAACCACCCCAGATGAAGCAAGATTACCAAGAAGAGAACTATGACCGAGACAAGGGAATGATCAAGAATAGGACATTGAAGGAACAGTAAAACCAAACATTGACATATCCAAGTAAAGGAAAAACTTGGATAGAAAATTTGGATGAAAACCCTAAAGCAGATATGGAAATCTGAGGTTTTCATTTCAAAAGAAATTTGAATAAATCCATTCGGGAAGAGAACCTCGGATTGAAATCAAAGGAAATCCTGAATTAATCCTCTTAAAGTGGGGTAGTAACCCAAACAAAGGAAAAGGTACTTGACTTCAAGAACTTGAGGATTAAAACAAATCAGGAAAAGTATTTCATCAAGTTACCCCAGCTGCGGCAATGATTAGTTGGATACATATGGGAGTAAAGGAAACAAACGTCAACAACAATACTCCCACACACGGAAATAAGGGACAGGTATATCGCGAAGAGAAGAATTCAAAAATTTAAAAGGGAGAAGAAATTCCTTTTAATAAGTATTGGAAATAATCATCGACGCTCTAAATTAGAAGAATATTAGAAGAAAACCCTAGACCTCCTTTCTAGCCTTAAATCTCGGGATGAGATTTCTTTAAGTGGGGTAGATCTGTGACATCCTCAAATTTAAATAAGATTAATTTAGGATTTATTAGATTTATTAGATTAATTCTAGACCTAAAAGAAATAAATGTGAATAATAAACTATAGATAACTAATGGAAAAATAAAGGGATGTTTCATAATTTGAATGCTAAACTAAGTCTCTAAAACCCTAGATTTAAACTAGAAAAGATACAGTTCAAATTTGAATTCAAATCTCCTTCAAAAACCCTTTCAAATAAATAGAAAAAGGTTTAAAAAATGTTTGGGCCGAAACCTCAGTTCTGGCCCAACCACTTTCCGCAGCCCAGCCTCAAAGTCTGGTACCCCTCCCCCAACTTCCGGCCTCACCCGCTCTCCCTCCCTCTGCTTCGGCCGGGCCGAACTCCCCGCGGCCCAGCTCACCTCCGCCGGCCCAGCCTCCCTTCCCCGCCCACTTGGCCCAGCAGGCCGTGGGCCACGCCGCCTCGCCAGGCCGCCTTCCGCCCGCACGGCCCGCAGCCAGCCGCGCGCGCGCGGCCCACGCCGTCGGGGCGACGTCACGCATGACGTCACCCGTCCCCCCCTATGTCATCCCTCCTCCTTCCCCTCCGAGCGCCGCCGGGACGCATCGCCGCCGCTCAATCCCTGCTCCGCGGCCGTGATTTCGTTTGGGGACGCGCCGGCGCCGCGTGTCTGCACCTCTGCGCTCCACCGCGACGCGGGTGCGGCGCCGACCACTCCTTTGGACACCGCAGTGAGGCCGCCGTGACGCCATCACCGGCGCCCTCGCCGGCGCCACGCGCCCTCGCCTCCGCGGCCGCCCTCACCCGCCCGGAGCGACGTGGCGAGCTCCGCCGGGTCCTCCCCCACCTATAAAAGGGGAAGCCGCCCCTCTTCCCTCGGCGCAAGCTCGCCTGAGCTCAAACCGAGCCTCCTTCCGTCCCCCACGCACAACCACATCGCTCCACTCCCCCTCGGCCCTCCCACTCCCCACCAGCAAGTTCGCCGCGCTCCCCTCGTCTTCCTAGTGCAAACCGCAGGGCCGCCGGCGAGCTATAGCGTCGTTCCGGCGCTGCTCCGGCGAGCCCCACGGTGGCGCGCATGGCACTCGCGGCGGCGCTGCCTCCCCCTCCCAAGCCGGTGCCCCGCCGTCACCGGCCGTCGCCCCCACCGTCTTCCTCTCTCTCTGCGGGTAACCCGCCAGGTGGGTCGGGCCTTAACGCCGTCGTCCCGCCGTCCTACCTCCTCGACTGACACGCGGGCCCAACTCGTGGCCCTGCTCCGTGGCTTTGGTCCACATGGACCAAAGGCGCTAGGCCGCCCCGGTCCACGGCTGGCGCACGGTGCAGCGGTCGCGTCAGCGGGGTGGACGCGGTCCACTGGACCGGCGGCCCAGCGGTCGCGGTCCACCGCGCCCACGCGCCCGGCGCACCAAACAGTGCGCATGGCGGGTCCCACCTTCCCACGTCAGCCGGCCCACCCCTGCAGCGTCAGCCCCTAGCTAATTGCTAGGTACACCCAGTAAGTTTACACACAAGTGTATTTAGAGCCCTTCCACACTTCCAAAAATTCCCCAAAAATACCCAAAAATCCTAGGAATATTTCTAAGCCTATTGGTGCCACCCAATCCTTTTTAGCACATCATTAGAGCCTAAATCCAATTAGGCTAAGTTCTAGCCTATAAAAGGCCTGGTGTACCCAGGAAATTCCCCTTCCCATGTCTTAGCCCTATAAAATCCCCAGGAATTTCCACAGATACTGGGGATTATTCTAAGCATTTTCATATGCTTATTACCCTGGTATCCACCCCCTGACTCCAAAACCCAGTCGCACACTTCTAATGCCCTGCCAAAACCCCGTCTAAGCTCCACGGATGTCATTTCGCCGTCCGATCAAAACCCGGAGTTTTAGTAAAACCCTAGCCGGCATGCAGGCCACAGACAGATAAGGATTCTCTAGAAATCCATAATCGGGGATTATTCTTTAGAAATTCTTATAATTCCCGAAATACCGATAATCATCATTCCAGCCATCTTCCAGGGAATTATTCAATAATTCTCTTCCAAATTCCCATTCTTTAATCCATTAGTTATTTTATACAATTAATGGGTTATTAATCCAATCTTTAGCCGTTACTCCTTAACCCTTAGCAAATCCTTCCATCCCCGCCTTGTTTCTATTCGTTTTCCTTTTACAATTTGATTGATGTATTGTTATCCTGATTGTTATTTTATGTGTTTTTATCGATAGCATGACCGGTCCCCGACGAGACGCCAAGGCTCCAGAAGGCCCGAAGCCCAGCCCGGTCAACATATGATACACGCCTGCGTAAGGAACGACTAAGGATCGACAATGAAGGCAAGTCTCACCAATAATATCACTTAATCACTAAAGTTTACCTTTCTTGCAGCATAAGCTATGAGGAGGCATCACGTGGGTGAATGCCTGGCCCTGCTGTAGCTATAGGATGCTGACTGGGAGTGGAAGGAGGATCCCAATGAAGGGGATTCTGTCCTAAGAGCCACTCTGATCCCAGCTAAGGACCGGTTCACGGGAGAGTCTTTCTAGTGCCCAGTACAACCTCGCATGCCAAAAAGGCATAGCCTTCGGGAATGCCTATTTATGTGAGGCCTTGATTCACACCCGGGTCGAGCACGCGCCAAGTCGGGAAACGGGTATACTGGAGACAGCCCTAGACAGAGGGCTAGGACTGGGCGGCACGGGTTGACTAGGATACAGGGTCAGAGACCCTGAGGGCCAGAGGCCCGATGAGCTCATCAAAAACCCGGGTCGATATCCGCGAGGCGGATGATTAGTAGCCCCTGTTTAGCCCCCAGTATACACGTGGCTGGACCTAGGGAATGCTGACCAGCGATGGTCACCGGTGGGTACGAATCTCGTAGGTCGACGCCCGCCTTCCGCGGAGGTGGGAACAGACCGAATGCGGGGTAGATAAGTACGACCTCTGCAGAGTGTAGAATCTATCTGGATAGCCGCGACTCCGGTAAGAGTCCACTTAGTCAAAGCCCCCGATGATTAGCTTTACTATTTCTGTACGGGGAACCTGAGACTGCGAAGGTACCGTTGGTCAGGTTCGGGTTTGTATACCGGGACTGGCAGGGAGGAAATGCCCCTCCAGGCCCAACCTTTACAATTTAATTAATTTAATATATTATATTATTGAATTTGTGGGATTTGCTGGGTATTCAATTCTGAATACTCACTCTTGCTTTCATTGTCACACAGGTTTAAGTCTCCAGGGCGATGAGGTGCTACAGCCCATTCCGGTGGGGAATGAAGTGCCTACCCGCTCTCTGCTAGTTAAAAACAAACGGTGTTAAATCTGTTTAAAATTATACATTATTTACCTCTTCTGATACTAATCTGTGAAAAGATCTGTATCAGCAGCCGATCCAGGACCTGATACAGGTAATCAAGGGACGTCTCGGTAAGGGGTCCCCACAATAAAGGCCATATATGGTAGAGAAAGCTGTCTTGGGAATATCACAAGGCCTGATCTTCATCTGATGATAACCGAAACGCGGATCAATCTTAGAAAACACTCTGGCACCTCTCATCTGGTCAAAAAGGTCATCAATCCTGAGCAACATATACTTATTCTTGATAGTAACACCATTAAGTAACCTGTAATCCACACACATCCTTTCTGTGCCATCCTTCTTCTTTACAAAGATAACCGGTGAACCCCATGGTGAAGAACTAGGACGGATAAAGCGTTTACTTAAAAGTTCCTTTAGTTGTTGTTTAAGTTCTTCTAAATGTTTAGCAGAGAGTCTATATGGTCTTTGCGAGATGGGTGCAGTACCAGGAATAAGATCAATGAGAAATTTGACATCTCGGTCAGGTGGCATACCTGGCAACTCGTCTGGGAAAACATCCGGGAAATCACACACCACCTTAATATCCTCCAGAAATACACCTTCCACCTGATTCACTGTACACTTTGCTGGAACTGTTGGAATAGTTGCCACTACTTCAATCTCTCTTCCCTGCGGGGTCTTGAGTAAAACTGTCCTCTTGGCACATTGGATCGTAGCATCATTGGCAGCTAACCATCTCATTCCCAGTATCACATCAATCTCCCCAAAATCCAGGACGATGAGATCAGCTAGAAAAGCTACCCCTTCTATGTTTAAGTTAACTTGAGGGCATATGTACTGAGCTTTGTTTACCCCCCCCAGGTGAGGTGACTAACATACCTCTTCTCATTATTTGCATGGGTATACTATGTTCGGCTACGAATTTAGCAGTAACAAAGGAATGCGATGCTCCAGAACAAATAAAACCGATGCGGGAGCTGAGTTGACAAAGAACATACCAAGGACAACATCTGGAGTACCCTGAGCTTCTTCAGTAGTCACGTGGTTCACCCTACCACGAGCGACGCTCTGCTGTCCCCTGTTGCTCTGTGGGGTCTGATTCCCATTCCTCCCCTGCTGGCTATGCTGGTTCTGACCTTGCGGAGTCTGTGCATTCCTCTTGGGGTAGTTGTTGGCGAAGTGATTGGGATCACCACACTTGAAGCAAGCACGAGTAGCAGTAGTGCTGCCTGGAGCTGGTGCCTTCACTGGTGTCTGAGCTGGAGTAGTCTGGCGGTTCTGCTGGAAGTTCTGTTGGGTGTTCTGCTGGAATGCTGGACGTTGCGGTGTAGGTGCTGAGCGCTGACCCTGGTTCTACCCAGATCCACCACTGTAACCTCCAAAGCGGAACGGAGTGTTCTGCTGAGGTGGGGTGAAGCGAGGGCGAGTGATACTGCTAGACTGTCCTGAACCACTGAACTTCCTCTTCTCTCCCAGCTCCTAGCGTTTGTGTTCCAGACCAATGGCCTTGTCAATCAGTTCCTGAAAGGTTGGAAAGGTGTGCGAGTACAACTGATAGTTGAGCGGTCCAATCAAACCGTTCAGGAACCGTTCCTGCTTCTTCTCATCATCAGACACCTCTTCTGGTGCATAGCAAGACAACTGAATAAACTTGTCTCGATACTCACTCACGGACATTCCTCCCTGCCTAAGAGCAAGGAACTCTGCCTTCTTCAGCTTCATGAGACCTGTCGGAATGTGATGCTTCCTGAAGTTGTTCTTGAACTCATCCCAAGTGATAGCATCAGCATCTTCATGGGCGGCAGTGAAAGAGTCCCACCAATCTGCAGCAGTTCCCTCTAGGCGTCCAGAAGCATAAAGGACCTTCTCCCTGTCAGTACACTGAGTAATATCCAGCATTCTCCCCACAGTCTTTAGCCAGTCATCAGCCTGCAATGGATCTGCTGAATGAGAGAACGTCGGGGGCCTGTGGCTCATGAACTCCCTGTGCTTGTCCCTGGGCGGCGGGTTCTGATTGTTGTTCCCCTGGTGGTTGTTCCCCTGGTTGACTTGAGCTTGAAGGCTAGCCACAGTGTTGGTCGATGTCTGGAGAAGAGCCATCTGTGCCTGAAGAAACGGCTCCATCTCTGGCGGCAGTGGTGGTTCTGGCTGAGGATTCGGGTTGGGATTGACGTTCCTTGACTGACGAACTGTTGGTGGTTGATCAACTCCTGAACCAGACCTGGTGTTCACCATCTGTGTGTTAGAGATACAAGTTTCAGATTGTGACTGATAAAGATATAATAGAAAGATTATACTCAACAGCGTAATTAGATAATAACAGAAAATTTCAGGACATGACAAAATTCTGATTAGCCCAAAAGACCAGATATAACTCGTGAACAGGACCTCCAAAAATTATGAGAAAATTACAGAATAAAGGACACTAAATTCGGGAACCAACCCAACTTGAATCATATAAATCGGAGTTATAAAACTCGAGATATAAAATAAACAAGCTGCATACGTCAGACCACAATGACAGATTCAGGTTCTTGGAAAGACAGATGCATAGCTCTCTGTTCGAAAGTCCACAAATCAAGAAAAATTGTCAGAATATCGCCCGTTAAATTCTGAATCCAACACACTTGGTTTCACCTGAAACCGATCCCTGTAGCTCCTGAATAAATTCGAACAGTACCGAAAGGTCATGCAGTGACGCGAACAGATTTGCGTTGAACGAGATTTACAAGATAGATAAAGCGAGATAGATAAAGGATTAAATTATGAGACAAGATTAAACCCCAAACTAAACTTTATTAAACTGATGTCGCTGTGGTAATCACTCCACAACACACCACACTCATTACAAAGACCCAAATCATCGATAAGCAAAATAACAAGCACACGTTCACTCTTAACAAAAGACATAGCTCGAAACGACGATCGCTTAACGCTAACGATTACAAGAAATCTAAACTCATAACTGCTGGACTCCTAAACTCCTAAGCTCCTAAGCTCCTCCAAGGCTAGTTGATGAAAGTGAAAGCTCCTCCATAACTAGTCTTGCGGTGAGGGGGTGAACATGCTAGACAAACTTCTTTATCTTCCTCCACTTCCGCTGGATCCTCTCCACGGAGTGCAGCTCGTAGCTTCTTGTTCTTCAGTCTTTCAGCAGCTAGCATATCATAGGCGTTGTTCAACTCATCCGTGGTGCCCACAGCATAGGTGTGAACCGCTGCGGTATACTTGGCATGATCCCTCAGGTCCTCATTCAGCTGATTCTGGATATCAAGGATTATGCTGCTCACAGCCTCCGGTGCTCAACGAGGGAAGAAGTTCCAAATGGTGCCTTGTAGCTCACCATTTTCTTGATAAAGCACCCTTCCAAAAGCCTGAAGAGCGGCATCATCCCTACCAGCTGCAAAGCTACCTCTGAATGCTATGGCGTGAAACTTGGCAGCCTCCAGAGTCCCTCCATGCACATAATCAGCGACACGGATCTGCACGGACACCTTCCACTCTGCTGGATACCTGGGGTGACGCCATTGCTTGCCCTTGTACATAATCTCCACCGGGAGTTGGAGACGCTCAAACAGCTCCTTGACCAGCGCTGGAAGACGGGCATTGCCACCATCATGATATTGGCGAGTCAGAGTCCAGTACTCAGGCGGAGGCGGCTGTGGATTCTCTGAATCTGTAGATGAAGACGGGTCTGGAGACTGGATAGCATCCTCATAGTATCCTCCTTCGCCTGGGTACTCCTCTACCTCCTCAGGATCCTCCTCTTCGTCTTGGGCTTCATGATGCTTCTCTCCTGCAGGGGCTTCAGCTTGGGCTTCTTGCTGCTCTTCCACTCCAACGGCGGCTGGAGGCACTGGCTGGTCGGCAGCAACCGCTGGAGCACCATCTTCACCTTCCTCAACATCTTCAATCTCGATCACCTCCACCTCCTGCAGCGGCGGCGTGTGCACCTCCACCTCGGGGCCTTCCACCACCATCTGAGCATCAACCTCTTCATCACTGTCTTCCTCCCACTCACGGACACGCTGAAGCAAGGCACTCTTACGAGCGGACTCCTGAGTCATCACCATCTTCTGAGATAAGGAAAATTTTTAACAAGTAAGATATGTGATAAAATGAATAGAATTAGCTCCAAGGGTGAGATAAAATCAATAACAAGAAGAAATAAAATAAATATAAAAATAAAATGGAATAAAATAGTTATATATCAGAGTAAAGCGGAAATAAAAGGTTTCTAAGCATTAATATCCTTAATTCGACCATTTTCTAACTAGGCTAACGTTCCTAGAGGCAACACGGCTCTGATACCACTTTTGTCACGCCCGTTTTCAGAAGAAAATGAACCACCTCATATGCAAGTCTTTAACCAAGGCAACTCACATATAATCGACAAAAAATAAATATCACAGCGTGCAAGAATAAATAGAGAGTAGTAAATAGCATTATTACAAGCCAAGATTTGTCTCCATAGAATAAATAGAGTCTTTATTTAATGCTGCAAACGAAACTCCTCTAAGACCTTGAGGTTGCCTGGCAGAGACGCAGCCTAGAACTCCTTGTCGGTGTTCTACCGTCGATCCTACCGAGGGGTATCCCGAGGTAGTAGAGTTTCAGGTGGGTTTCGCCGAGATCAGGAACGCAAAGGCAAAGAGACTCAGGATTTTAGACAGGTTCGGGCCGCTTAGAAGGCGTAATACCCTACGTCCTGTGTGGTGATTGGTATTGATGAGATCGTCTTCTCTGTTGAGAGACTTGGGTTCCTCTGAGAGGGTCCCTGCCCGGCCTTATATTCACGGCGGGCAGGGTTACAAGGTTGGTTTCGAGTAGAATCCTAACCAATTACTACTCGGAGAGTGCTTTTCAAGGCAATCCGAGTAGTTTACAAGTCATACGACTAGTTTCCATAACGAGAAGAGTCCTTGCAGTACTCTACTCGTGTTCTTCACGCCTGGTACGACTCTGACTGGAGAATCCATGCGTCCCTGTGGGCCCATGGTCGTACCTCCAACAAGCCCCCAAGCGCTTCATCGTCGAGTATCGTCAACCGAGTGCTTGCCAAGCCAATCGAGTGCTTTTTCGAGTTCTTCGAGTACTTGATCAGTCTTAGACAAGTCTTGATTGTCACGAGGCCATGAGGTGCTTAAGCCCCGTTTATTCTGATTAAATCAGTAGTCTTCAAAATATTATATGATGAATCGAAGAATCAGGTTGAGGGTCCACAGAATCTTGAATCTTCATCTTGTTCTTGAAATGTGCAATTTTGGAAAAATTACACTTGATATCAAGTAGCCCCCGAGCCTTGGGTTGAATCAAAGAATCAAGCCGAGGGTCTTCATTTAAGTCTTCAGTCTTCAGAAAAAATGAAATCAGCAGTCGCTGTATATCGCCTATTAGCCCCCGAGCCTTGAAATGATGCAGAATGACCAATTCAAGGGTCCAGCGAGCTTTAGGGTTCTTCAAATCATCTTGGAGATCATCATCCGAGTGGTAATTTGCACCCAGAAATAGTTGGTCACATCAAATCTTCTTGGAGATCATCATCCGAGTGGTTTTCTTGCACCCAACCCCCGAGCATAGGAGCCAGCGGAGATGCATCGAGTAGTATGTAGTCGAAATAGCCACCATCAATAGAGTAGCGAAACAGAGGAGGTCGTGGTTGACTTGTCACGCCGCGATCTCCCTAGAATCAGGAGTCAGGTGCCAATGCAGTCGTGGTCCCATCATTGGTACTTGGCGACTCAAATATGCTGGAGAAAAATAACTAGGTAAGCCTGATGGCAAACCGAGAAGTAATTTTAGCGTCAGCCCCCGAGCCTGGAAGCTGGCGAAGATGTGATAGCACGCTGTGCGGCTTAGAAAGTTGTCATCCAAACAAAGTACTCGGCACTTGGCCAATTTTGTTAGAACAAAATAAAAATAATTGAAATAAGTAACTTAGCTTGTTTGTTGCCATTTGTCGATGAAGTAGACTTAGTCAGGGTTGATTCCGACTAGTTTGAGTTCATCACAAGCATATTGGCGATGCGGCAGTACTGCGGCACAAGCTGAAGTCGAGCATTGACTTGATAACTTGCAACGGGTTGAGGCGACCACACATTGATGAATTCCATTGATCATGAGGCGCCCGAAAAGTCATCCAAACCACTTTTGCAGTGTATTCAGGAAGCCCCCGGCAAGTTGTACTCATTTGGCGTGTTATGCTTCAAAGCACTTGATAACTGGTACTTGAAGATCACTACTCATACTGTGGAGTAGACTCTAGAGTACTTTCAAATAAGTACTCAGAGATTTTGAAATCACTACTCTTATTATGGAGTAGACTCTGTAGTACTTTCAAATAAGTACTCAGAGATTTTGAAATCACTACTCTTATTACGGAGTAGACTCTGTAGTACTTTCAAATAAGTACTCAAAGATTTGAAATCACTACTCCTATTGTGGAGTAGACTCTGTAGTACTTTCAAATGAGTACTCAGAGATTTGAAGTTACTACTCGCCTTGTGGAGTAGACTCTGTAGTACTTTCAAACGAGTACTCAGAGATTTGAAGTTACTACTCGCCTTGTGGAGTATACTCTGTAGTACTTTTAAATAAGTACTCAAAGATTTGAAATCACTACTCTTCTTGCCGAGTAGACTCTGTAGTACTTTCAAATAAGTACTCAAAGATTTGAAATTACCACTTGTGGGTAGTTGCTTTATAAGGCTAGCTGGCCTCTACAGGTGTTCAGCCTGGTCTTAGTTACATCTAAGTACTCAGGAATCCTGGAAAGTAGTCATGTGATATACTCTTCGAATTTTGACTGATGTATACTTTGTTGAATCAACAAGTATCAAAGGGAACTCCGAAACTTCTGCACAAGTGTAGTCGACGCACATGCGCCACTCGTTGTTGTTCTTCTTTCTCACCAAGACTAGATTTGCCAACCAGTCAGATGGAAGACTTCCTTGATGAATCCTGCGGCGAGTAGTTTCGCCAGCTCCGTCTTGATCACCTCTCGCTTGTCGGTTGCGATCCGTCGCAACTGTTGCCTCCTGGGTGTAGGTTTGGGATTGACGTTAAGGCTATGCTCGATCAGGTTCCTTGGCGCTCCTGGCATATCTGCAGGTTTCCATGCAAAGATGTCGCGGTTGGCTTGCAGAATCCTGACGAGCTCGCCTTCCTATTTCGGGGTTAAGCCGGCCCCGATCTTGGTAGTCTTCGACTGGTCTCCTTCCAATAGTGGTGCGTCTTTAGTCGCCACGTCTTCAGGGACAGCCGCCTTGTGTGGTCCGGGCTCCTTGCTGGGGACCTCATACTCTATCTGTTTCAGCTTCTGAGTCGCTGCGAAGATCTGGGCCACGGCGTTGGGTACCTGAGTGGTAGCCGCAAACTCCACAGCCTCTCTGTCGCAGTTGTATGATCGTCGCAAGTCGCCGCGGATAGAGATGACGCCTTTGGGTCCTGGCATCTTGAGGACGAGGTAGACAGTGTGGTATGGCCATGAACTTGGCCAAAGCCGGACGTCCGAGGATCGCTTGATACGAAGTCTCGATGTCCGCCACCTCGAACTTGATGTATTCCGTCCTGTAGTTCTCCTGCATGCCGAATGTGACTGGTAATGTGACTTGGCCGAGGGGAAGAGTGCCATTACCAGGGACAATGCCGTAGAACGGGGAATTGGTGGGAGTCAACATTTTTTCAATGTCGAGTCCCATCCTCTTCAGGGTGCCAGAGAATAGCACGTTCAGCCCTGCCCCGCCGTCGATGAGCACCTTGGTGAGTTGTGATCCTGCCACCGTGGGGTCCAGGATGTGTGGCAATTGCCTTGGTTCGTCGTAGCTGTTCCATTGGTCTGCCCTGGAGAAGGTGATTGGAACCTCCGAGTACTTTAGGTATCTGGGGACGGCTGGCTCAATTGCCATTATGTGCCGTAGAGCGAGCTTATGCTTCCTTCGAGTGGGGAATCCATAGTCGCCACCCATGATGACCATGAGTACATTCTTGGGCTTCTGGAACTTGTTCGTCTGGTCCTCCTCGCCTTCTTCATCTTCGTCGTCGGTCCTTTCCTTGTTCTTGGCTTCAGGATCGAGTGGTTTCCTTGCCGTCTTCTTCTTGGCTTTGTTCTCTCGATCCATCTCGGCGTATATGTGTTGGAGATCATAACATTAGCCCATGGTGTGCTTATGCTTTGGGTGCATTGGGCACGCCTGTCCATGATCTTCTCAACGTCACTCTTGCCGGCATAGTTCTTCTTTTGGCTTCGCGTGCCAGTCTCCAGAGTCGCGACTGTGTCGTCTGGCTTGCGCTTGTTGTGCTGGGAGCCCTGCTGGCCATATTTCTCGAGGTCACGGTCTTCTTGCTCGGACCACGTCTCGACTTGGTCACGCAGGGCGTCCAGAGTCCTTGGTCGATGCAGGCCAAATTGCCTGTCAAAGAACCTGTTTGTGATGCCGTTCTGAAACAATTCGATGCAGTCGCGGTCAGAAACGTCCACCACCAGAGTCTTGATTTCCATGAAGCGGCGCATGTAGTCGCCCGCGCTTTCTCCTTTGTGCTGCTTGCACATGGCGAGGTCATGTCGAGTCTTGGGGCGACTGTATGTGCCTTGGAAATTTGACACGAAGATCTTCTTCAGGCGTCCCCAGGAGTCGATGGAGCATCGTGGTAGGTTTTCAAACCATGTGAGTGGAGCAGGCTCGAGTGCCATTGGGAAGTATCTGCACTTGATGGCAGTGTTGCCACCCGCGCACTCGATAGCCGTAGAGTAGACGCGCAACCACGACTCAGGGGAGGTCTTGCCGTCGTACTTCTCAAAGCCGACTGGTTTGAATGGTTGTGAGTAAACCGCCATCCGGATGTCCCTGGAGAACATTGGGTACTCGTCGTCTTCTTCCTTGTATCCCCGGGCTTCATCACGCCTCTTGGATTCAAGGATGGAGCGTGCATCGCGGTTGACTTCTCCCAGTCGGCTGGGGTTTGGGGGGCGATTCTTGTCACGGGGAGGTTGACGTCCACTGCTCTCGACTTCTTCGCGGCGCGATGGTGTGGCGGCGATGGCCTTGTCAAGAGTGCGGATCATGTCGTTGATCCTTTCGAGTGCAGCTGCCGTCTCTGGAGTTCTTGGCAGACTGCGGATGTGATAGGCAATCTCTATGGCGTTAGCCATAGGAGAGTCGTAGCGTGCCACTCGCGCGAACTCTTGAGCGAGGTTGCGCCCAGCCATGACGCGATTGCGAGCGTTTAGGCGGCGCTGAGCCCTCTTGTTGTTCCGGAGTTCTCTGTCCGTGGCCGCTTGAGTGGATTCGCCAGCGGATGCATGTTCATTTGCAGAAATATCTCCTTCTAGCTCAAAAGTATAGCGCGGGTCGTTGTCGATGTCGCCAGCTGCTGCTGCGCCAGCCATGAAGACTTGTCGATTGGGCTTGACAGAGTCGCTGGAGCTTGGGGTGATGAGCTCTGTAGAGCTTTCCTCTTCTGGCAGCAGTGGTGTGCCGTACTGGAACGACAGGTCATCAGTAGCTTCAGGCCCAAAGAGTACAAAGATCTGGCGGGACTCGTAGACGTCCCGTGGGATCCGGTCTCTTTGGTACTCTGATCTTCCTTCAGTCGTGGTGTAGATCACGAGGTCGTGTTCGCCATCGTCTTGTAGTATCTCCTCGTTTGAGTCCGAGTGGCATTCGGGGACCGCTTGGCTCAGAGAGTTGGCGTGTCCTGCCATGACTCGGACTGGGACGTCCCACTTCGAGTCCATGAAGAACTCGAACTAGCTCCGTAACGCCTCACAATATGCGTGGGTCGAATTACGGAGTCCAAACGGGAATTGGGGTGGGAGGGTTGTTTGCTTCTCCATAGTCATGATCGACTCGGACTCTTGCCCGCAGATGAGGTCCGCGAGCGTGATCTCGCCGAGTTGTTTGGCCAAATCTTCCACGATGGGCGCTTGCTCATACTTCAACTCGACAGGTGTCTGTTGGCACTCCTTAGCCTAACTAAAATCCACAAGCGCACGGAGTCCGATGTAGCCTTTCACCAGGGGAGTAAGAACCTGGATATCGAATCCAAGGAACGGTAGACGCGACTATTCGAGAACTTTTCTAACTGGATCCACCAAGGAGAAAAAGGATAAATGGGTAGAGAGCTTGACTTTAGTTAGCTACTCGTTACCCCAGACAAACTATCGATACCTAACCTGATCTGCTTCGACGGCTAGAACGGGAAGAACTCAGAACGGGGTGAGAGAGGGGTTCTTCCGGGCTCAGCACTACTATTATGAGTACACCCGAACGTGGTGGAGTACAAAGGACGGACAGGGCTGTCACCACCTGCCGCCTACCACTGCAGTTCCGTGGGGTGCAACACAACCTGAGATGACTAGCCAGCACAGGCACCACGCCTAAGCTTTCAGTCACTGACCTCCACCCAACGCGAAGGGCTATAGAGGAAACCCCAAACAAGAGTCGCTGTCACTCGCGCAGACTCAGGTACCCGCAGATCAGGATAAATACGATAACTTGCTGAAAGTAAGTTGTAAACTAGCAAGGTACTAAAGGCAAGAGACCGAGGACTTACTGAAGATAACTCTTGAATATATTCCTCGGGCGCGAAAATGTTGAGACGAGACCGAGAGAGAAATCCCGGACTCTCTCTACAAAGCTCGGCTGTCACCCGAGCAACTCACCCACTCTCTCCCTACTCTAACTCTAAAGATGAGAGCAAAAACCCACTAAGCTACTCTTCTCTCCTTTGGATGGTTGATGGATGCTTTCTCAAGGTGAAGGAGGGTCCCTTTTATAGTCTTCAAGGGCGGTTGCAGGCGTCAGGATTAAGCTAACCCTCTGCTTAACTGCCACGCGAAGGGGGACAGGTGGCGGCCTCTGGGGGAGGCCGGCCAGCCTAGGCCAGGCCGATCGGCCTGGCCTGGCTGCTCTGTGGCACCGCCTTCTTCAGGGACGCTCTGGATTGCACACTGAGGTCGGTAACGGTTGCTTTGGATCAAAGCTGTCCTAGAATCCAATGTTGGTGGGCCCTTCAATCCATGCAAATGTAGCTTAGGCCTTTCGGTTTCTTGGATCAAACCGACATTGATCGCACGTCTCATGATCATTTGTGTTGTGTTTGTGATCTCCTGGACCAGGGACGTGGCAATTGGCCACAGAAGGGGGCCGGTCGGCCTGGCATAGGCCGGCCGGCTTGGCTTTGTGCCCAATGTGGCTCAGCTTTTGCTTGCTTGCTCCTGCACTCACAAATTATACAAAACTTGTGGAACTCGTTAGAAATAATCAATTTCACTTTGTTATGAGCAAGTTGAGCCTGAAATGTGACGGAATGTTGGTGGTGAAACCGTATCGTAACGACCACCAACACGCCCCCCTACCTGAACTTTGCTAGTCCCGGGACTTTCGCAACACTCACAAAGAATGAATTAAATCACCGGGACTTTCGCAAGATTAGGGTCATGAGCTCAAGGTATACACAAGTCATATCTCTGAGTTTTCTTTCATACCTTGGATTCTGGTGGCTAACACCCTCATCTTCATCAATTGAGTCTTAGAACAACTCATTGATTGGTCGAGCACTTCTTCCTCTCGGCATTTGGAGTTTTTGATAATTTTATAAAGAAAACGAGGCATTCCCTTGTTATTTCTCAACATCTCTCGATCACTCATAGTGTTTGGATCCTCCCCTGGGCTTAGAATCAAGCCTCTCTATGTTATAAGGTGGAGCTTTTGAGATGTTGCTCACTCTTCTTTATTTATTTTGCAAGATCGAAGAACTTGTCTAATCATTCCTACTACTCATACATCTTGGCCAAGTGCATGTGTACTTTGATGTTTGAGTCCTTGTTCCAGCATCTTTCATCTTTCCCCTTTCTCTTTCTCTCTTCTTTTTTTTCTGAAGATAAGGAGTGTATCATTCCTTTCTTCATTTTTTTTCAGGGGGATGAAGAGCTTTCGACAATTTGGACTTTATGGATGCTCGTGTACGTGGATGGCCATGACGAACAAGATAGCGCGAACGTGAAGGCAAGTAATTCGAGCAAGCTCAAAATTTAGAAGGTAGCTATGTAGAAGTTTCAACTTGAACTTGGTATATGGCTTTGGATAGGACATTTCAAGTTGATGATAACAAGGGTTGCCTTAAGTTTTATTTTCAAAAACAATCTCCAAAACCTTGAATCGGAAGGCTCAACTTCTCAAATCATCATATCATAAGAATCAGTTAACGAGAATCAGGCAATCCGATCAAAAAGTTCCAAGGAGATGAAATATTTTCTCATGAAATATCACAAGTATATCCAAGGTGCCATGTGTTGACGGCCATTATAACCTCGTTGTGACCGTCAACATTTCGGTAAAATGAGGATGATCATACCATATTCCATACATAAAAGTATTTTTACTGAGAAATTCCACAAGTTTTGGATGAGTTGTGCTTGCAGGATGAACCAGGAGAAACAAGGGCCAAACCTGGCAGAGAGCCAGGCCGGCCGGCCTAGGCTAGGCCGACCGGCCTCCCCTGGCCAGGTCTAGCCACGTCATTGCTCCACAAGCCATGCCAAGTGCCCAGGATGATCAAGCACCGTGCAAACAACGTCGGTTTGATCCAAGGACCCGGAAGGCCTAGAGGTGAAAGCACATGGATTGAAGGGCCCACATCCTAGGATTCTCGGACAAGCTTCAACTAAATGCAACCGTTACCGACCTTGGGAAAGCATCAGGACCGTTCCTGCAGAGGACGGTGCCAAGTGGCACCAGGGCCAGGCCGGCCGGCCTAGCCCAGGCCGGCCGGCCTCCTTCTGTGGCCGCCACGTCTCCCCCTTCGCGTGAAGCTTAAGCAGAGCCTTGGCGTGCTAATGACGCTGACATCCACCCCCTGGAGGCTATAAAAGGAAGCTCATTCACCTTGGGAAGACACACACCACATATCTCAAGTCTTTACTTGAAGGGAGCTCTAGTATCTTTTTCATTTCTTAGATTAGGATTAGAGTTGGGAGTAGAGTCGAGTCGAGCTTAGCTTGGATCTTCGGAGTCTTCGGAGTTCTGGTAAAGCTCTTGTATCCTTTCCTTCTTTTGAAGAGTTTATTTATACAATTACTTTCTTATTTCTCTCTTGCTCTTCTTTAAGAGTAAAGATCTTGCTCTCTTTAGAGCAAAGTCCTTTTTCCCTTTAGTGTTAGTGTAGAGTTTAGTTTAGCTCTACCGGGTTTTATCTCGCGGGTTTGCTCGCCTTGACCGGGCCGTAAGACGCCTTAGGGAAGACGGGGATTTCTCTTGACAGGCCTCAAGAGAAATCTTAATCATCGAGTGCAGACGTGGTGTCTGGCTTGTTGATTAACTAGGAAGTGTGTTGCACCCCACGGTACAGCAGTGGTAGGCGGCAGGTGGTGACAGCCCTGTCCGTCCTTCGTAGTCCACCACGTTCGGGTGTATTCATAACAGTAGTGCTGAGCCCGGAGAACCCCCTCTCTCACCCCGTTCTGAGGTTCTCCCGTTCTAGCCGTCGAAGCGAGCTCTGTTCCCGGTATCTAAGCTAGGGTCTAGGCTAAGGCTAGAGTGCCTTTTGCTATGAGTTAGAAAGAGTCTAGGTCCTGTTTCTCCCAACGTCTTTCCTTTTCTTTAGAAGTAGGTGCTCCGTGTGTCGCTGGTCTTTCAGACCTTCTATCCGGTCATTAACTTGACCATTATCCACCCAAACTTAGAGTTTGTGCCCCTGGGTTTGTGGCTTGATATTTCTCGCAAGATATATCATTTCATTCTTCAATACACTTTAACCATCTGCTTCCCTGCGGAAATATAAATACGATACCCTGGGGTAACTCCCACGGTGAAGTGCTACAACGAGATATATTCTGTGCGCTTGCAGAATTAATTTTGCATACAACGACATATATCTACGCGCTCTTGAGCGTTGCTAAAACGTGACGCTAAGGAGTGCCAACACCATGCGCAGGGGTTCACTTTCATGAGTTTTGATCAAGTTTTATAAATTATTTAGCCAGGAATTTTATTTGGATCAAAATCATGAAAGGATCAAATGTAGGGGTTGCAAACCGTGTCCTGGAGTCGAGTCGACGACGTTGGCCACAGGCCCAGGCCGATCGGCCCAGTAGAGGCCGGCCGGCCTGGCCTTGTAGCCAGGTGTCCCGATCCAGAACGCATTGGAAGAATAGTGCGAAAGAGAATCGTACCCCCTCAGATTTCACTCAGCTCAAGCAATATACTCGAGTCGTCATCCGACTCCGAGTCCGAATCAGATTCGTCGTTTTCTTCAGCCCCAGAGTCCCCAGAGATTATGGCTCAAGCTAAGAAGACGCTCCGTGAGTTCTCAGCCCCGTCAAGCTGCAACTTCCCGGGACTGTCGAACGCATAGGAAGGTGCATTTGAGCTGAGAACTGGCCTGGTAAACATGGTTCAGGCCAGCCCTTTCTGCGGAAAGGCGATTGAGGATGCGAACGCTCACCTTCGGAATTTCCTGGAGGTGTGCAGTACTATCAACCCCAATGGCACACCGATCAACAACATCCGCCTTCAACTCTTCCCATTCTCCTTGCTTGGGAAAGCAAAGGAGTGGTTCTATGCTAACAAGGCATCATTCGATGGACGCTGGTAGACTTGCGCAGACGCATTTCTGGCCAAGTACTTTCCGGTGGGCAAAACCAATGCCCTCCGAGTAAAAATCACTAGCTTTCAGCAGCTAGACGGAGAAACAATTCCCAAAGCTTGGGAGCGACTGCAAGAGTATATTGCAGCCTGCCCCCACCATGGTGTGGAAGATTGGCTGATTACCCAGAACTTCTTCCACAGCCTGAGCCGACGATCGCAAGAGATGTTGGATGCAGCCGCGGGAGGAGCTTTCCTCTCGTTGGATGTAGACGCAGCGAAGGCGCTCATCGAGAAAATATCCACTCATCAGAGCTGGATAGGAGAAAGACAAGCTCCCCGCAAGAGAGTACATCAAATTGACTCCGTTGATATGCTGGCCGCTAAAATGGACCTCCTCTTGAAGAAGATGGAATCTCCTGGCAAGGAGATGAATCAGATCATGGAGGAGAGAATCACGTGTGAAACGTGTGGAGAAGCAGGACACTCGGGCGACACTTGCCCGATGACACAAGAGGAAGCCCATTTCATTGGAAATACCAACAATTCAGGCTTCCGCCCTCAACAAAGTTGGAATTCCAAGCCCAATTTCCCCTTCCGCCAACAACAAGGTAATGGCTCTAACAACGGTTTTCAACCGTCACTAAAGGACATCTGGTATGGCCAAAAACAGATTAACGATAGCATTAGCAAGAAATTTCTTGCTAATGATGAAGTTATGGAGTCAATGGCCTCCCAGATAGAAGCTTTTAATTCTATCGTTAAGAACCAGCTGAGCTTCAACAAAATGATTGAAACTCAAGTAGCTCAGCTGGCTGCATCCTGCCCTAACCCAAATGCGGGGAAGTTACCCGGGCAACCGGAGGTTCCTTTCAAGGAAAATGTTAGTGCGGCGACCACGCGGACTGGCAAGTCCACGCTGGACCCACACAATCCACAGGATGCAGGTACTCGACAGAAGGAAGCTAGCCAAACCGAGGTGGCCGCCGAAGAGGAAGATGACGAGGAAACCACCCCTGTCTCAAAGGAGGGGAACGAGGCACCGCAAGCCTCAAGCTACAGCCGAGATCCCACTTTCCTCCCGTTCCTAGAACGGAGGAGAAGACCCGTGGCCGACGAACAATTCGACAAGTTCGTCGAGGTAATCAAGAAGGTATACATCAACATACCATTACTTGATGCTTTGCAGGTCCCGACATAGGCCAAGTACATCAAGGATATACTTAGCAACAAGCGGACTCTACCCACAAGGGAGACGGTACAGCTGACCGAGGAATGTAGCTCAGCTATACTCGGGCCCCACTTTAAGAAGAAAGATCCTGGCTGCCCCACAATATCATGCTCCATTGGAGGCCATGACTTCGACAACGCCCTATGTGACTTGGGGGCGAGCGTCAGCGTAATGCCCAAGGTAGTCTTTGACCACCTTAAACATATATCGCTTGTCTCTACACCCATGTGTTTGCAGCTAGCGGATCAATCGATCCGCTACCCCCATGGAGTCGCAGAAAATGTTCCGGTCAAGATCAGGGATTTCTTCATCCCTGTGGATTTCATCGTCCTGGATATGGAAGCCGGAGCAACGAACTCTCTCATTCTTGGGAGACCGTTCTTAAGTACTGCGAATGCAAACATTGACGTGGGACGTGGGACCATTCAACTGAGGATTAACGGAGGGACCGAGAGTTTCTCTTTCCGTCTTAAGGAGATCCCCCATCAAGTCAATATGGTCGAAGAAGTCATGCCCCGAAAGTCCAAGATGCCGAGCGTAGAAACGCTCATGAAGATGGCGGAAGCCTTCGCCGCCAAAGAAAAGAAAAGGCATGATCGCTATCATGCACGACGAAGAATATCGAGAACCAAAGCGCTGGAGGAGCAAGCAAAGCGCGATAAGGAGGTTGAATCCAAGTCCCGTCCAGTCCGAAAGGAATGGCGGGTAAAAGCAGTCCCGAACAAGGATTCGGAGAGTTCCGCTCAGGACGAAAAACTCGAGCCCTCGCCATAAGGTATATGGTACGTATCTTTGCATTGCATATAGAATAGGTTTTTCATTTCAATTCTTTTCATTCATCACAGCATGTTTAAATTTTCGAAGCTTGCGTTTATATTTCAATTGTGCATTAGGAAGCATATAAAAAAAATTATTTCGGCCAAACTTCAGGCCGGCCGGCCCCACCTAGGCCGGCTGGCCCCACTTGTCAACTTCACTGGCCAGATCACAGCAAGCAAGGAACAAGAGCATGTGGGAGGACACGACACGAGAGGATGGAGGAAATTGGACACAACTCCAGGCCGAACGGCCCCAGCCAGGCCGGCCGGCCTCCAAGCACCGTTGCTGTCCCATCCTCACCTACCAGAGCACCAATCACAGGGCAGTGACCACCGACGCACGGGATGGGCACGACCGGCGCCATGTGCAGGCCGATCGGCCTGCCTCAGGCCGGCCGGCCTCCCCCTGCTGCGCCTCTATAAATACCAGTGCCCAGCTCTGAAGGAAGATGCCCCAAGCACAGGTATGCGTGCATCCTGCTCAATTCCCTTCTCCCTCGCTTAAATTTCAAAATTCCCTAAGTAAGGTTAGAGTTCAAACCACAAGGAAATTCTGCTAAAATCCATTCTTGAATCCTTATGAGAACAAACCCCTGCCGGTTGAACGAGAACGTTTGTGGTGGTTCTTACCCCACAAGAACGACTAACCGAGTTGTGGTGATTAATCTCCCACAAGAACGCCTAACATCTGACTGTCTAACCCTTGATTTCCTTCGGGTATTGTGAGACTAATCTTTTGCAGGAATCATGTGGACTAAGGCACGTGGAGTCGTCACCAAGCTCACCTCTTCGAGCTCTCGCCGCTCTCGGGGATCCTCTACTTCCCGGGATACTATGTCTGTCGACTCAACTCGACACGACACAGAGTCCCAGGAGGAGGAGGTGCCGAGGAACAGGCTCCGCATCAGGATCATGACTCGGGTCGAGCACATCATTGCTCGGACCGAAGACGAGAGAACGGTGCTGGACCAGCTCCAGGACCGCTACTTCACACACGCCAAGTACTTCGACCCCATGCTGCTGATCAAGACCGGTCTCGAAGGAGACATGGAACGGGCGTTCAACAATGCCGGATGGCAAAACTTCTACCCCGTCACGGAAACTGGTTCGCATTTTCTTACTATGGAGTTTCTGATGAGTTTGAAAATCGAAGTTCGTCCCAACGAGACAAACATTTGCTTTCGATTTTTCAATGAGGATTTTGTCTTGACACCGAAACAACTCAGTGATGCTCTTAGTTTCAACAAGAGATGCATCATTGATGCCAACCTGTTGGTGACTAACCACCGGTACAACCGTGCCGCATGGTGGGATAGCATCACAGGGGAGCCATCCTCGGGGAAAAACAGCATCACCGCCATCCACAACCCCACTCTTCGTTTCCTGGCGAAGTGGATCGCTATGGTGGTCCACCTGCGCGCTGATTTGCGTCTTTGCCTTTTGCCTGATTTAGAGTGCCTGTATGCCATGGTCAAGAAAATTGGCTTTTCTCCGGTCATGAGCATGCTTGAGAACTGGCAGAGGTTAGTCAGTGGCCGAGCCACAATTGACATAACCTCGCTAGTCACACGCATCGCCAACCATGTTGGTGCTTTGCATGGCGCTCAAGTCACCTTCCTTCCAACTACACAAGAATATCAGTACTGCATTGGTTTAGACCATTTCATCCAGGGCCACTTGATGCGCGAGGGCCCTGGCCATACTCTTTTCATGTGCTATCCTGGTTTCATCGATGAAGTTGAGCTTCCATGCCCAGCTTTGTCGCTGAGATCAGCGAGAAGTCTAACCATGCAGCTCAGAAGGAGGGAACCCGCTCGCCACAGTGTTGCAGGCCCTGCAACACGTGGCAGGCGGGCCAGGCATGATGACGAAGCTGGAACTTCTACCGCGCCACAGCCCGAGTACCGCTACCAGCAGCAGCCCGAGTACGACTACCAGCAGAACCCCACGGCCAACATGAACTTTGAGGAAGCATTCGACTACCACCAAGGAACAGCAGGCTACGGCCCGCAGGTCGGACCATCCGCCTCCGCCAGGTATGACTACGAGAACCCGGTTTCCCGGGGGATCGCTGATCTTAATACCAGGATGGAGACGATGACGCTGCAACAACACCAACTCAGAGATGCAGTTACACACAACACTGATCTCACGCAGCAGAACTGGGGGATGACCACATCCATCCAGACCGACATGCACGGCTTCTTCAGCTACATGCACTACGACCCCGACCAGTACTACCAGTGAGCTTCATCGAAGCTTGGGGGAGTCTCAGGTATGTCGAAAGCCGTCGCCTTTGCCTTGCCGTTGCCTTGCCGTTGCCTTGCTGTTGCCGTTTGCCTTGCCGTTGCCGTTTGCCTTACCGATACCCTTGCCTTGCCTTTGCCTTGCCGTGCCATGATGAAATAAAATGCTAAATAAAATAAAAAAAAGAGAAAATAATAAAAACAAAATAAAATAAAAGCTCCAAAAGATGTCTTTATGTATGGAACTATGGTTGAGAACATCTGGAATGATGAATAGTTGCTCTGTTTATGCCCTCTAAGTGCCTCGTACTTAATCCTTTACTCTTGAGTATTTGAGTTCGTTGGCATTTAAGGATCCGCCATGATAAAACTGTGGGAGCAAGAGCACTTGTTCATTGTTTAAGTTATTGTGAGTTTTGATATGGTTTGTTTCAAGGTATAACTGCATGCTTAGTAAGGAACCTCTCGGAAGTTTTTATAAAATGTTACATGGTGAATCTTCCTCGATGGTTTAAATGTCCTATCCAGAGCCTAAACAGTTATACATTCGTTGAAACTACCATATGCTATCTTGAGTTGCTTTGAGTCTTGTCGAATGGTGAAGTCCGCTTGCAGAAGGTACTTGACATTTACCGGTCTTCCCATCCACCTCAGCCTCAAAATGTCCGACTAGTCAAAGTCCCACTCCGGGGTTGACGTCCACCGTCGATGACATACACTCACCTCATCACAAAGCTCACCCCAAAAGGGTCCTCAACTACTCCGTACAAAGCTGAATCCCTCTCTGTTACCAAAGTAAGAGAAGAGATGTATTCGAAAAAAAAATGGAGACAAAAGCTCCATCTGAGAAAAAAAAAGAAACATCTCAAAAATATGAGAGAGAAAGAATAAGGAGTCCAAAGACCTTTGAAACATTACACCTTCTCCACCTCCATTCAAATCCCATGAATTCCAAAGACCGGAATTTGACGAGTACCATCGCTCACGGACCACTCTTCGACTCGACAACAGAAGTAACCAAGGTATGCCACTCTTACCCTACATATAACTCCACTTCAGCCTTAGTATAGGGAAACATTGGTCAATCCCGACCAAGAGTGAGGATTAAAACACCTTGAGTGACTCGAGAGTACCATCGGGGAATGAATCAACCATCTTTTGAAAATTTCATATCTCCGAGATGGAACCTGAAAAGTTGCAGGAAATACTTTAGAGATGACCGTTCAAGCTTTCAATAGCCCAAAACGTGAATCATTGCAGCCCCACGTGGAACCATGGTATGAGTTCTCTTTTATGCCAACTTATTCAAGTGATTTGTTGAGTTTTGACTTAAGCACAGGGTACTTTAAGAGTATAAACATTGAAGCAACTCCTGACCTACCGAACCTAGAGTTTAGCCTTGCTCGAGGACGAGCAAGAGTCTAAGCTTGGGGGTGTGTTGACGGCCATTATAACCTCGTAGTGACCGTCAACATTTCGGTAAAATGAGGATGATCATACCATATTCCATACATAAAAGTATTTTTACTGACAAATTCCACAAGTTTTGGATGAGTTGTGCTTGCAGGATGAACCAGGAGAAACAAGGGCCAAACCTGGCACAGAGCCAGGCCGGCCGGCCTAGGCTAGGCCGACCGGCCTCCCCTGGCCAGGTCTGGCCACGTCATTGCTCCACAAGCCATGCCAAGTGCCCAGGATGATCAAGCACCGTGCAAACAACGTCGGTTTGATCCAAGGACCCGGAAGGCCTAGAGGTGAAAGCACATGGATTGAAGGGCCCACATCCTAGGATTCTCGGACAAGCTTCAACTAAACGCAACCGTTACCGACCTTGGGAAAGCATCAGGACCGTTCCTGCAGAGGACGGTGCCAAGTGGCACCAGGGCCAGGCCGGCCGGCCTAGCCCAGGCCGGCCGGACTCCTTCTGTGGCCGCCACATCTCCCCCTTTGCGTGAAGCTTAAGCAGAGCCTTGGCGTGCTAATGACGCTGACATCCACCCCCTAGAGGCTATAAAAGGAAGCTCATTCACCTTGGGAAGACACACACCACATATCTCAAGTCTTTACTTGAAGGGAGCTCTAGTATCTTTTTCATTTCTTAGATTAGGATTAGAGTTGGGAGTAGAGTCGAGTCGAGCTTAGCTCGGATCTTCGGAGTCTACGGAGTTCTGGTAAAGCTCTTGTATCCTTTCCTTCTTTTGAAGAGTTTATTTATACAATTACTTTCTTATTTCAGAGCTTAAGTTATCTTTGATATTTCTCTCTTGCTCTTCTTTAAGAGTAAAGATCTTGCTCTCTTTAGAGCAAAGTCCTTTTTCCCTTTAGTGTTAGTGTAGAGTTTAGTTTAGCTCTACCGGGTTTTATCTCGCGGGTTTGCTCGCCTTGACCGGGCCGTAAGACGCCTTAGGGAAGACGGGGATTTCTCTTGACAGGCCTCAAGAGAAATCTTAATCATCGAGTGCAGACGTGGTGTCTGGCTTGTTGATTAAGTAGGAAGTGTGTTGCACCCCACGGTACAGCAGTGGTAGGCGGCAGTTGGTGACAGCCCTGTCCGTCCTTTGTAGTCCACCACGTTCGGGTGTATTCATAACAGTAGTGCTGAGCCCGGAGAACCCCCTCTCTCACCCCGTTCTGAGGTTCTCCCGTTCTAGCCGTCGAAGCGAGCTCTGTTCCCGGTATCTAAGCTAGGGTCTAGGCTAAGGCTAGAGTGCCTTTTGCTCTGAGTTAGAAAGAGTCTAGGTCCGGTTTCTCCCAACGTCTTTCCTTTTCTTTAGAAGTAGGTGCTCCGTGTGTCGCTGGTCTTTCAGACCTTCTATCCGGTCATTAACTTGACCATTATCCACCCAAACTTAGAGTTTGTGCCCCTGGGTTTGTGGCTTGATATTTCTGGCAAGATATATCATTTCATTCTTCAATACACTTTAACCATCTGCTTCCCTGCGGAAATATAAATATGATACCCTGGGGTAACTCCCACGGTGAAGTGCTACAACGAGATATATTCTGTGCGCTTGCAGAATTAATTTTGCATACAACGACACATATCTACGCGCTCTTGAGCGTTGCTAAAACGTGACGCTAAGGAGTGCCAACACCATGCGCAGGGGTTCACTTTCATGAGTTTTGATCAAGTTTTATAAATTATTTAGCCAGGAATTTTATTTGGATCAAAATCACGAAAGGATCAAATGTAGGGGTTGCAAACCGTGTCCTGGAGTCGAGTCGACGACGTTGGCCACAGGCCCAGGCCGATCGGCCCAGTAGAGGCCGGCCGGCCTGGCCTTGTAGCCAGGTGTCCCGATTCAGGTTCCTCGTTCATGTGATTCGCGAGATTACGCAGTGGGCACGGGATCTCCTCGAGCGGCTGCAGTAGGGGGCCGGCCGGCCTGGCATTGTGCCAGGTCCAGTCGTGCCTTGGCCAGCGACCAGTACACCTCCTGTACATCAGTGTTTCTACGTGCTTCACTGAAATATCAGTCCGAGGGGTTGGTTGGCACACAAGTGTGCACCAACCATTCATGCATTTTTTTTATATGAGTCTCTTCTTTCAAATAAATAAATTTATTTTATTCAGAAGTGAAGGGAAACAAACATGGGGGTGCTGAATACAAGGGAAATTTGAAAAAAATGAATCAAAAAGGGAAATTTAAACTAGCATCCAAAAAACTAAACTAATCCTAGCCCTAACTACTCCTCCTTCGGGCGATAGAGGTGTTCATTGCCGGTGGCCTTCGCGAGGCGCTTGACCTTAGAGGCCATTGCCTTGCGAAGGATCTCGATCTTGTCGTGGGCCTCCATCTGCCCGATCACCGCCTCCGCCACGTGCTCGTCCATATTGTTGACCTTGAGTTGCAGCGCGGCGAGCTTCCTTCTCAGCTCCTCCACGTCCTCCTCCTCCTCCTCATCGGACCACTCCATCTGCCCGGGAGGTCCTTGGATCGGAGGGGGCGTCATGAAGCGCTTCCTCCCCTCGTCGGGCATCTTAGGGGCTAAGAAGAGCCCCTTCCCGATGCCTGGCCCTTCCCGGCGTGGAGGGCTAGGACTTCCCGGGGTGTACTGCGGTGAGTACCCCGGCGAGGTGGAGATGAACAGCAGCACGATCTCCTTCTTGAGCGGAGAGGAGACGAGGCGCTTCACGATGGCCTTCTTTGGGGACAAAAGTCCCGTAGTTGGCCTTCGGGGCGTCTTGGGCAGTGAACTCCCCTGACCCTCCTCCTGAGGATCACGGAGGGAGGCTCTGCCCAAAGGTGAGCCAGAGAGGCGGCGAGGGGAGGCCGGCCGGCCTGCCCCAGGCCGATCGGCCTGGGAAAGGGGCCGCCGGGCCTCCGGCTGCGCGGCGACGGTTTCGACGAACGCCGCCCTCTCGATGATCCTGACGCTACTGGTGTTGGAGGAGCTGGGTGTCCCTTTCAAGGACTTGGATGGAGAATGGCTGCTTTGGGAGACCGAGTTGGAATCTTGGTGGCTTGATTGGGAGGCCATGGCTTGGATTGCTCAAAGGAGGGGACGTTTCTGGAGAAGGGAGGCTCGAGAGTTCTGAGGGAGAAGAAGAGAGGGGGCCTTTCGTTTTAAAACGACGCTCCTCCTTTCAAAACCCCACGAATTCTCAGAAAGGATAGCAGGGAGACTCATTCAAACAAGGAGCGTCCCGAGACGAGTCAGTGCTGGGCCGGTCGGCCTGGGTGAGGCCGGCCAGCCTGGCTTTGTCTCGAGGGCCTCTGAAATTTTTCATGTATGCTCCCTTTGCTCTTCTACCAGAAATTCTTTAGGGTTTGGCTAGAAAAAGTTTAAGGAAAGGAACGGAAAAATAGAAAGGGAAATCTATCCTAGATAAGGGCCATTTTTAGGTCCCGCCCGGACCTGGACTAGGCATCTCGGTTAGCTCGTAGACGTCCATCTCTTTGAGCTCCGGCATTTCGGATTCGAGAAATATTTTTAATCTTCGGCCATTGGCCTTGAAAGTATTTCCGTCATTATCCTGGAGGGTTATCGCGCCATGATCGGCGACATCTAAGACTTTAAAAGGACCTTCCCACTTACTTCTAAGCTTACCGTGACCAAACAAGCGAATACGAGAGTTAAAGAGTAATACCTGATCTCCCGCTTTGAAATGCTTGATCTTGATGCGCTTGTCATGCCATCTCTTTGTTCTTTCTTTATATAGCTTGGCGTTGTGGTAGGCCTTTTCCCTCCATTCATCCAGTTCAGCCAATTGCATTCTTCTTTTGAGTCCGGCTGTCTGGAGAT
>CM027118.1:43489918-43557108 GCA_015476505.1 Urochloa ruziziensis | reverse complement strand
TTGTGCTTTTGCTCTTTTGCCGATGGTGTTGAGCCCTTTCGCTTCTTCTTGAAGGGTCGGCGTTTCTGGAGCTTTCTCTTGCTAAGTGACTTTTGATTTGGCTTGTTCTTGCTTTTAGTCACTTGCTTGAGTCTTGTTTTCGATTTCTTTTATATTTTCTTATATCAATTGGTTACTATGTGTGTGTTGTCAATGCACTCATCAAGGGGGAGATTGAGGACCCAGTGTGTCCGAGGACCGGTGGATGGTCGCTTCCTGGTGTGATGAGTGATTGACAACGTGGTGTGGATTGACGTTTCCCTTGGCTCAAGTATTGCAGGTGTAGAATGCGGCTTGGTTGCATTGGTGCAGGTGAAGAACAGGCGCGAAAGGTCTTAGCCATGGCGGCCTCCGAGGAGCGGAGAGACAAGTAGGCTTGGTTCGAGGGACCCGATGGCCGGTGGATCAAGTGCGGTTCACATGCTGGCAAGAACGAGCAAGGGGACGTGGTTCCGGTGCGAGGTAGCGGCTCACAACCGAAGCTCGTACGCGGACGAGAAGCCGGCGCAAGGTGGCGGCTAACAACCGAAGTTTGCGCGCGGGGTTTGGTGATTTGGCCACAAAATCATCGGTGGACGGTTTCCCTTGGTTTGGGCCTCAAAACCAAGGACCGAGGACTCGACGAGGCGGACTTGGGCAGCTGGGCCTGGCTGGGCTGTCAGGGGCGGTTTAACCGCCCCCCAGGGCCGGTTTAACCGCCCCCCCCTGGGCTGGCCCAAAACCGGCGTCGAGGAGCTTCGATCCGGAGGACACGCGGCGTGACTGCAAGGCTTGCGTCGGAGGGAAGCTAGCTTGCAGTGGAAGGTGCCCGAGCCGGAAAATATCTGAAGACCAAATGTCAAATTTGCCCCTGAGGGGTATGTATCACTTAGGGGTAGTTTAGTCTTTAGGACACCACCACTTGGACTACTAATAGGCCCCTTCAGGGCTGGTGGCTGTATCTCTCTAGTTATCTCTTTAGGTTTTACTTTGAACTTGTTTTCCCCTTCATCCCCTCCACCTAGAACTACTTCGAATCATTCCTAGTTTGTATAGGTGAATTCATGGTTATGTGATTGAGTTTGTGCTGCTCATCTTTGTGCCATGATTTGATTTCCCGAGCTCCCTTTTCTTTTTCTATTTTCGTGGGTATTTTCGGAGCTATTTTTGGGGGATTTTCGTTCTTCTTGTTCCCGAGCGTTTTCTCTCGGATTTCTTTGGGGGATTCACGTATGAGTGCCTTGTGCCTCTTTTGCTGGTGATCCTTTGCCCCCAAACGCCGAGAATCGCTCAGGATTTGAGATTTTCGGGATGAACTCGAGGTCATGGTGTTCTTCGCGAGATCTGCGATTCCGGGAGTTGTACTGAGTTAGAGGCCGAGATCTTTTGGGAAAACACTCCACTGAAGGTCTAGATCATCTGACCAAAATCTCGCCTCAAGAGCTCAAGCGGTTTGGGAGATCCACTTTTGTTTTGACTTTTCCCGAGGCTCCCAGGCCCGGGCGGTTTAACCGCCCCCCCTGGCCGGTTTAACCGCCCCCCCTGGGTGTGTTAGATCGAGCCGAGTTTCGGGTCGTTTTGGTGTTCGATTCGATTGGTTCGAGTTCCGCTGCTCGTTTCTTGTTCCTAGGGTCAGTAGCTTGACAGTAGGCTACGTGATCTTGGCAAGATTGTTCTCGGAGGTTTCGGAGTTGATTTGGGAGAATAGCCGGATTGTTTGGAAAGATTTTTTATCGGCTCCCATTCACTCCCCCCCTCTCTGGTCGCCGTTTCGGTCCTTCATTCATGCCGAGTTAATCGTCATCGCTGCTGCCAACGCAAGCCATCTGCCATCAGAAGTAAAGCTCCGACCTTGGAGGACGGAGCAATGTTTAGGCATGGAAAGGAAGTCACGTACTTACAGAAGCAAAGAAGCCACGAGCTGCCTTGCAAGGATGAGATCATATGTATGCAGTAATGATCAGGACCTTTCCTCTAACGCACTAAATAGTATGTGCATTCTAGCTTCACAAATCTTTTGTTCTCTACCATCACCTGAGAATTATATTTTGTTTCGGCCAACACAGTCCATGCTCACGTTATTACTCTACAGCTATCTATTTCTCTTTCTATATTTATCCATTATGCCAACATCGCCGCCGTGCACAAGCTGGTCCCTCTTGTCAGCGTCATCTTTCTCCTAGCTGCAGGCGGACGTGAATTAAGGTTTGCTCAGAGTTTGTTTCCGCAGCTTGCGGCCTGTTGTTTGGTCTGCAACGCGCACACGATCCGGTGCCATAGGAACAACAACCGTACCTGCAGCTAAGGATGGAGATGGATGTCTGGACATCCGAAACATCTATATTCGTATTCGATAAAAACGTAAATATGGATATCCGTATTCGTATTCGATTTTAATATGGATGTCAAATGGATGTATCCGAATTCGATTTCCAACAATTTTCTCTATCCGATTCCACATTCGTATTCGAGAAAAATCTGAAACATTCGACATTCGACATTCGTATTCGAGAAAAATCCAAAACATTCGACATAAATTAACTTCTCTTTTTAACTAACTATTAATTATAAATGATATAAACTGTTTAGTCAATTTAAAAATTATCTACATGATAATTACTAATTATATTGATTATAATATTACTAATGGTATATAAAATAAATTTTAATTAACTTTAAGATGGACAATCATATCAATTTTAACTAATTTAATTTATTTATCTAATTAATAAATTATATTTTACTTACTAATGTACTATTTTCTTATTATAATATTTTATATATTATGAAAATTATTTATATTTATATTTGTATATTTAATTATTCAAATATATATAACATACATGGGATATATACGTATAATTTACTCTTAAAACAATCCATAAAGTGAATTAATACACACTAAGACATTTTCTGTCAAAATCAACTAAACATCCGAACGTGAATCCGAATTCGAACTATTCGTTTTGTATTCGTATTCGATAAGATTCGTATTCGTATCCGAATTCGAATTAAAATGTGGTAAATAGTGATATCCGAATTCGAATCCATTCGTATTCGATCCGAATCCATCCTTGCCTGCAGCCACCTGGACTCTCATCTATATATTGCAGTTATCCCGGGTGCCCTAGCTGCTTTGCAAGCCGCCGCCGCCGCCGCCTCGCCCAGTTCGCCGATCCTGCGCTCGCCGAAGAAGCCCCCTGGTCAGCCGCCGGCGAGCCGAGAAAAAGGGTGCTGCCGCCGGTGCCGAAGAGGATGCCGCCTCAATTCTCTACGACGGAGCGCCTCGACGTGAAGCCAGCACCACGCCAAGCTCCACGACGTCAAGCCGCAGCTCCGCCGCCGACCTTCGTTGCCTCGATGCCGCCGGAGCGCCGTCGTCAAGCGTCACCAAGCCGGTCTCCGTCTTCGTCGTCCGCCGTCGATTCCGGCCCTCACCGTCGACCTCCGCCGCTGGGGTTTCTGCCTCCATGAAACCGTTCCACAAGTAACGTTGAAACACGCCGGCGACATCGTTTACTTTCTTGCCTCCGACAACTACAGCACACGTGACCATGGCTGTCTATCATCGGTCTCTGATCTTGTCCAACGTAAGTCCTCTCCGAAACCCTCTTTTTCCCACATCGCTTTAGTTGATGAGCATTAAGTACAGACGCGTTGTTTATCTCAGATTTCTATCGCCATCCTAGCTCCTATCGACCAGCGATGCATATATGTGTGTCGCTCAGCTCCCATCGTCAAGCTAACTTTTCCTTCCACCGTCATCATGAGATCAGCAGGAGCCGGTCACGATGCAAGGTGCAATTTTCCGTTTTAATTCCTTGGCCATATTATTTTATTTCCTAAGCACATGAAGATGTCATGGCTACATCATGTCTGTGATGCCGTGCAATCCATGCCTGAGTCACCATCATATTCTCGTGTCCACTATTCTCATGTTCACTTTATTAGTCTATTTGCCATATTATCATCTGAACATATTTTGCCGTCTACTTATATACGACAATATCTGTGGTCATCCATATCAATTTATATTATCTTTTATTTCCTATCATATATCATTGATGCATCCTGCTCATTCAAAATTTACCGTTGCCATTAGCATCGAGCCTTATCATTTAGTACGTTCTTTTAAAACTTTTCTTCATGATTGGTGTATTGTTCTTAGTTGCTCTTGTTTATTTGCTAGTATGCTTGTACCGATGTTTGCTGCGAGTAGTAGGAACGCGGTTCGAGAGCTTGAAGAGTTGAAGAATATTCTGAGCAGCTATTCTCTGGATTTAAGGCAAGTGTGTTCTTGATATTTTATCCCAATAACTATATTTAATCACCTTTGCATGTGCTTGCATTAATTTTGATGGGTCTATTAAGGTTTGCCTAGTCTTTCATGATTATTCCTTGTCAACCTGGGTTTATCTTTATGTTGGGTAGCACTGCTAGTTGCTATACTTGGGTTATGGTGGTTCTAATGAACATTAATGATAAACCTGCTTTACTTTATGTTATACCTCTGGTTAATACAAGATCATATGATTTAATCGGAACATGGAGAACCACCCGGGAAAACAGTGCAACCATAAGACTAATGGGCTCTGGTCTTGGCTGAATAATTACAGACTCTAGTTTGTGGTAGCTTTACTCGCAAGAGGCAAGAGGGGGAGACTGTAGTTGGTGTATAACCCGGCCCCTATTTGGGAGGAAGCCTTTGCTAAGGTGTGCCCATTGGAGAGGTTTATACATCACGCTGATCATGAATCCTTAGCGAGCTATCCTTATTAGGGAATCTTTGTAAAGGCCTCGTAGCGTCCCTATGCAGTCACACCTCGGTAGTGTGATATGCGCCTGTGTGGTGCTGCATGGTTGGGTTTAAAGTTCTTTTGGACTTTTACGCGACTTATGGTGAAAGTGTACAACCTCTGCAGAGTGTAAAACTGTTATAACAGCCGTGCTCACGGTCAAGAGTGGCCTGGACACTCACATGATAATTGAACTTGAAGATGGACTTAAATCGTGGTTCTGGTTGTGCCATATTCTTGTGGCGCTCTGTTTATATTAATGTGGTTTGGTATATATTTATATCTTAGTAATCAGGTGCCTAATAAAAGTTTGACCAACTAAAATTGCTTATCGCTTTAAACCTCAGCCTCTCCTTGATTTAGCCTTGCATTCATACTTTCCCCACACTTGCTGAGTACGACATGTGCTCACCCTTGCTATAAACAATGTTGCTCAGAAGAAGGAAGCTACTATGGAGTTCTTTGGAGATGTTGCTGAGTTCTAGGCGTACGCACCCCCCGGTCGTCTGCTTGTGGAGTTGGAGCCTCCGTTTCCAGGATTTGAGCTGTGTAATACTCTGATTCATTTTCTTTTACGTGATACTGTCTCTATTATTCACTTTTCGTTCGCCGTATGTGTAAAACTTGATCCTGGCACACATACGGTGTGCACTCGGTTTTGTTTTTCAGAACCGGGTGTGACAGCTATAAGGACCCGGTAAAAGTCGAGTGATTTCCTGTCACTCGCGAGATATAGGAATCAATTGCTTACTTATGTTGGAATCATAAGGAGGACGGGCGGGGATTTTTGTCAGGTAGATGCCCCGTCCGTGTATGCTAATGTTGGTTAAGGCCGAATGGTGTGGTACCGACGGTTAAGTTTTTGAAAGTACCAAGCGCTTGTCGATTCTATGGGGTCGGTAAGTTTAGTACCTACATGACTTCAGGGTGCGGACTTTTTCCTGCTCCTTCCGGGAACGTTTTCCCCATGCCTCGAACATGTGGGTACGAGGGGCGTAAGTGTTGGTTCGGCCAGCCTTAGACCTCGTATGCCAGGGGGAGTTTGGTCCTGGACACGACTGGAGGATTGATGGGAACTACCTGGTAGCGCTAGCCTTTGGCTGAGTGTGATGATCCGAGTGTTTGGGTCCCCCTTGCAAGGTTAAAATCGGTTTGAACTGTCTGTTTCTCATAGCTAAGGAGACTACTTGACCCCACTGCTACATTGAGAAAGAAGTGGAACATGATGTTGGAATGAAACTTGATGCTTGCTTAATTGCTTGGTCCACTTGCTTGATTAGTACAGGATGCTTACCTAGAATGGTTAACTTAACTAGAACTTGATGCTAAAATATTGAAGGTAAGGATCCACTATTAGTCGCTATTTGGCAAAACAAACCCACCAGCCAAAAGCCTTGCATGTCTAGAATTTGGTGATGTAGCTGTCACCCGACGGTTAAGTCTTGCTGAGTATTAGTATACTCAGCCTTGCTTGTTGAAATGTTTTGAGGTAGTGCTCTGGAGGAGATGGTTGCAGGTCTTACCTGGCCAACCACCCTTCCTCCTGGTTGGACTGTCGTGTGGGACGAGGATGCTTCTGAGTGATGTCGCGACGGCTTCACGTGACGTCATTCCATTCGAATAAAATTAGTTGTTTTCCGCTGCTTTTAAAACTCTGAAGAACAGTTACTTATGCATTGAACTTGGTTTGTCATAAATTACCTCAAGTGGGACCTATTTAATACTTGTCGATTGTTGTAATCTCTGGGATCCACCTTCGAGTGGGTATTTGTATGACTTGTTTCGATCGAGGTAACTGTTCGTGGTTGCATCGGGCTCGACCCGACAGACTGTCAGATTACTCCGATTTAATTGCGTGACGACCAATGGGAGGTTAGCGCACTTAAGCCGGATTAATTTGAGCGGTTCTGCCACAGCCGCCTGTCAAGGGAGTCCTCTTTTGTGCTTGTGGCGGGCACAAGGTTGGTTGATAGGAGCATAGGAGTTGGCGGCTTTACCTATAATGGGTATTGCAATTGCGTTTCTCTGCGAGGGATACACCTTTGGACAAAGACGCTCAAATCGGTCTGAAACCGAGTGGGGGTAACCACTCTTTGGGACCCCACGTATTTACCGCTTACCCATATAAAAGCTTCCAACCAGCGTACCTAGCGCGATGCCCGAACTGTTAGGAGATCAGGTGGATGGTGTACCGGAAATGGGGAGCGACCGTTTTCACGATGGACTATGGCCTTGACTTGGTCCCCGAGGGAGAGTTGTCACAGCTTCCGAAGCACTGGATTGCGAGCCGATGGATCGAGGCAGGAGGACGCAGGAGGCCAACGTTGCGGATAGGATCTGTGCTGTGGGTTGTCTCAAGGCGGCCGATCATCGCCTGCAGCCCGAGTGGGTCCAGTTGTACGAGCTCTGCAGAGTCTAGAATCTATATGTATAGCCACGTCCTCGGTATTGGACATTACCCAATGCAATATTACCTCTCATATTTGGGATCTTCTACCTTCCCCCTTCTAACCAGATTTGAGAGTGATTAAGGTTCACAGCTACAGACAGGAAGAAGGGAAGTTTGCTCCCTTTCCTTTCAGGATCCGGACGTAGTTGGTGAGGTGCGAGGGGAGGGAGCTCTCGCATCAACTTATACGAGTGTGGAGATGGAGACGGGAGTCCCATGCACCGGAATAGCCCGACGTGATGTGAGGTGGGATTGGATGGATATTATCGGAGATTTATATTTATACTTTTGCTGCTACTACATAGGAAACCCCAGCCTTCCTTAAATTACTTTAATACCTTTAGATGTCAGGCCACCTAAAGCTTGCATACAGATGGTGACGTGAACCTATCCCATTCCTTGAGGATAGTTTGTGAACATGTAGGATAGAACTTGAAGGTCAAGTCCGATGTTTGAAGAAGGGTTGTGTGCTTCGCTCGAGTTGCATGTGGTGTGATCAAAGATGAAGATTTGAAGCCTAGCTACCGCTACGCAGGATTTCAGCTTGTCGCTTAGCCCGACGGGCTTGTACTTATTCGTATTTCCACATTGGTATGGATGTAAATGCTCTATTTTATGTCTTGTTTCCACTGTATGGATATGATATTCAATTGAGATGAGTTCTGTACGTGATAGCTACTGATCCAAGGACTATCACAAGGGTACAAAGAGTCAGATTTTCGATTACACAAATCTGGTTCGTCACAGTTGGTATCAGAGCCATACTTGACCGTAGCACGCTGCCCTAGACTGGTTGTTAGCTTTAGGATATTCTGAACGCTCTATCTTTATATGATATCCCTTGAACTATGTTTTCAAAAACTACCTCTTTGTAAAAATTTGCTTACCCCTTGACATTACTTCTTACGTGAACCAGGAAGCAATGGCCAACAAGAGAAGAATTAAGGTCATGACAGCGCACAGAGGCAGCATGACCACCTGGTTGGAGGCCTACGTCCAGGGATTGGGAATCCTCGTGGACCAGCTTGAGTTCGAGGCACCTTTGACTCCACCCCCACATACGTGCAAGACAAAGCCATCCTCCACCCGCACGACTCCAACCCCGACCTCCCTGGCTTGGAGATGCACACCGTAGGACTCACCATCAGGCTGGCCGTCGAGTGCGCTGCTCGAAAGCTACTTCAACTGCTGTTTGTCAAGAAGCAAGATAGGTCGGCAATGCCCAACCTCCACCTTCTATCCCTAGACTACTACGACAAAGAAGATGAAGACGAGGCTCTTGAGAAGCTTGAGAAGGACATCTCGGACGAGGAGGACGAGACAAAGATAACAACCGACCGCTTCCTACTCGACCTCGAGGCTTACACCAACAAAGTAGAGGTTGCGGAGAACCAGTTCCACCAAATCCTCCAGTACCACACCTCTACCGCCAGTCAGCTGGTACCACGAGTCCTTGACACAGAAAAAGGGTAGGCCATGCCGGGCCACGTGAACTACTTGGGGGAAGAGCTAAGTCGTTGAGACACCGCATTTGTTTGAGCCGAGAAAGCGTCCGACCAACTCAAGGAATGGCACAAAGAGGGATCCACAGAGAAGCAGAGAATGCGAAAAGATATTGATCGCCTCAACAAACTAGTTGAGCTCGGAGACTCGCGACTCAAGGCCAAGGAGTTACTACTGTCCTGGGCCAACGGGAAGATCACCGCACTCCATGCAAAGAGTACCCCCGGTGCCCTTGGCAAGCAGATCAATGAGCTACGGATGAGGTGCACCCAGAACACCGCAAACATCACCGCACTCACCCGTACCGCACTCGGGCTCATGCAGAAGAACAAAATGATGTTCAAGACATGGAAGGATTCGGACTCACGTCGGGTAAATGAGTTGCGCAAGTTCAACCGCAAGCTACCACATAAGCAGCTACACGAGATCCACAGAGAAAGTTTCGAGGTGTATCCCAGCACTTTGAGACTCAGCCGCGTTCCCTACCACGAGATTCAGCCAGTGGAGACCCTAGAGGTGCGGGAAGCTGAGGCTAAGATGAGGCCCATGTTCACCGACAAGCACACCCTTGAGGACCGCACAGTGGTCAAGTACAAGAAGGCTCGCACCAGATGACCATGCTTGAGCGAGGTTCATGATTGGAAATAATTCTGTGGTTGCCGAGGGCATGTTATTGGAACTCCTTAGCGTCACGTTTTAGCAACGCTTCAAGAGCGCGAAGATATATGTCATTGTATGCAAAATGGATTCTGCAAGCGCACAGAATATATCTTGTTGTAGCACTTCACCTAGGGAGTTATCCCAGGGTATCGTATTTATAATTCTGCAGGGAAGCAGAATGGTTAAAGTGTATTGAAGAACGAAATGATATATCTTGCCAGAAATATCAAGCCACAAACCCAGGGGCACAAACTCTAGGTTTGGAGATAATGGTCAAGTAAATGACCCGATAGAAGGTCTAAAAGACCAGCGACACACAGGAGCACCTAATTCTAAAGAAAAGGAAAGATGTTGAGAGAGGCCGGACCTAGACACTTCCTAACTCAGAGCAAAAGGCACTCTAACCTTAGCCTAGACTCTAACTTAGATACCGGGAACAGAGCTCGCTTCAATGGCTAGAACGGGAGAACCTCAGAACGGGGTGAGAGAGGGGGTTCTCTAGGCTCAGCACTACTGTCACACCCGATTCTTAAAAACAAAACCGAGTGCACACCGTATGTGTGCCAGGATCTAGTTTCACACATACGGCGAACCAAAAAGTGAATAATAGAGACAATATCACGTAAAAGAAAATGAATCAGAGTATTACACAGCTCAAATCATGGAAACGGAGGCTCCAACTCCACAAGCAGACGACCGGGGGTTGCGTACGCCTAGCACTCAGCAACGTCTTCAGTGAACTCCACAATAGCTTCCTTCTTCTGAGCAACATTGTTTATAGCAAGGGTGAGCACATGTCGTACTCAGCAAGTGTGGGGAAAGTATGAATGCATGGCTGAATCAAGGAAAGGCTGAGGTTTAAAGCGATAAGCATTTTTAGTTGGTCAAACTTTTATTAGCACCTGATTACTAATATATAAATATATATCAAACCACATTAATATAAACAGAGCGCCATAAGCACATGGCACAACGAGAACCACGATTTAAGTCCATCTTCAAGTTCAATTATCATGTGAGGGTCCAGGCAGCTCTTGACCATGAGCACGACTGTTATAACAGTTTTACACTCTGCAGAGGTTGTACACTTTCACCATAAGTCGCGTAAAAGAGAACTTTAGACCCAACCATGCTGTGCTGATCAGGCACGCATCACACTACCGAGGTGTGACTGCATAGGGACGCTATGAGGCCTTTACAAAGATTCCCTAGTAAGGACAGCTCGCTAAGGATTCATGATCAGCGTGATGTATAAACCTCTCCAATGGGCACACATTAACAAAGGCTTCCTCCCAAATAGGGGCTGGGTTATACACCAACTACAGTCTCCCCCTCTTGCCTCTTGCGAGTAAAGCTACCACAAACTAGAGTCTCTAATTATTCAGCCAAGACCAGAGCCCATTAGTCTTATGGTTGTACTGTTTTCCCGGGTGGTTCTCCATGTTCCGATTAAATCATATGATCTTGTATTAACCAGAGGTATAGCATAAAGTAAAGCATGTTTATCATTAATGTTTATTAGAACCACCATAACCCAAGTAGAGCAACTAGCATAGCTACCCAACATAAAGATAAACCGAGGTTGACAAGGAATAAGCATAAATGACTAGGCACTCCTTAAAAGGACCCATCAATATTAAATGCAAAGCATATGCAATGGTGATCAAATATAGTTATTGGGACAAAAGCACAAGGACACACTTGCCTTAATTCCAGAGAATAGCTGCTCAGAATATTCTTCAACTCTTCAAGCTCTAGAACCGCGTTCTTTCTACTCGCAGCAATCATCCAAGCAAAGCAAACATTCTATAGCAAGCAAACAAAGATAACTGAGAACAATACACCAATCAAAGTGAAAGCTTTTAAAGAGCGTACTAAACGAAGGAGCTCGTTGCTACAACGCAAGACGCAACGCTGAAAACAGAACTGCGATTATAAATAAACTATCAAAAGATTTTAATTATCAGAACAAGAACTAGGTGTTTCATTTTTTTAATTATCAAAACATAATTATATTAGAATTAACTCCAATCATATTTGTAATTGAAAAGCCGAAGTAACTTGGCCATATTTTATTTGCAATTGTTTATGTACAGATCATACCAATTAAACAATTAACTCTAGAAAAGAAAGGTATATGAAACATCTAATAGAATAATTTTATTACATGTGTTCAACTAAGCAAATTACATTTAGAAACACATTCACGTAGATATTAATCATATAATCTTTATTTAAGAAAACGAAGTATAAGCCTAATCACATTTTATCTAGAAAAGGCATGTAAAGTAAGCATTAACCAAATTAATATTTAATTTGTGAAGCCAAAATATAGCCTAATTAAATTTTATTTAGAAAAGACAATTAAATAAACATTAATCAAATTAAACTTTATTATGAAACACGCATTGTAGAGCTATATAGATTTTAATTGCAAAATATGCCTATAGGCAATTAATCAAATTAATATTTAAAATTAATTTAGAAAAACACAACTATCATGAACAACATCACTAACATGTAATTTAAGTGATTACAACTCTAACGACACGAAAACAGATCGAAACGGATTTAAAACGTGGAAGTTATACCTAAAACATGGCTGTAGGGACTTGATCGCGATTAACCGTAGATTCCAGGGGCTAGCTGAGAAGATTTCCGAAACTCAGTGAATAGTCGCCGAGAATAGATCAAAGGTCGGGGTTAGATCTGCAAAAGTGTAGGGCTCGGGCTTAGATGAAACGATCTCATAGATCTAGGGAGTTTTCTGGAAAAGTTACAAGAGACAACGAAAAGATTAAAAGTTACGGAATTCTCCGAGGGCCAAACTGCAAAACGGCCGGGTCTTCTTCTTCCTCTGGACGGCACGGCCGGCGGCGGTTCTGCCGGCTCCAATCGCTGGCACTCGGCGCGGCGTGGACCTCCGGAGTGTTGGGGGAAACGGAGAGGAGGTCAAGGGCGTCGCAGGGGAGTGCTCGCCGGCGGCGGAGGTGCTCGGGTTCGGCCGGAATTTGGCCGGCGGCGGGACGGCGGCCGGCGGCTCGAGCTTCCTCGCGCGGGCGGCGCTCTGGCAGCGGAAAGACGGCGAGGACAGGCGGAGGACGTGCGGCTCGTCGGCGCAGTCCTCGTGGTGCCCTCCATCTTGCCGGGAGGCTCCGGAGGTGGCGAGTAGGGCGGCATGGGCGGCGGCGGAGCTCTGCAGGTGACGGCACAGCGCGGCGGAGGAAGAAGAGGCGGCGGTGGCAGCAGGCGCGTGAGGGCTTGGGCAGCGGCGGCGGCGGTCGGCCGAGCTCTGGTGGCCGCCGGGCCAGATAGGCCTTCGCGGGCCACCAGACCAGGCCTCGCGGGCTCGGCCAGAAAGGGATGGAGGGCCCACCAGCCCGAGAGAAGCGAGGCCAGGGCGGTTTGGTGAAGCGGGTCGGGTCGGGTTCAGTTGGATCCGGCCCGATCCGTTAAGGAAAAGGATTAGGTTTTATTTTTCCGAAAATAATTTTCAATGCGAAAACAATTCCAGAAAATCTAGGAAATGCTTTTAAAGCACGAAAAATACTCAAAAAATCCCAAAAATTCTAGGAAAAATCGTAGAGATAGATTGGGACAGGAGGAGTCTAAATAAAATATTTAGAGCTCGTGAAATATTTCTAGAGCCTTCTAATAAATAGATTTAGCTCTAGGAAGAGGAGAATAATTTTCAGAAAAATCTAAAAATTCTCAGAAGCACCTAAACGTTTAACGAACTCAATTTTTGAAACCTTAGCACCCATGAAACACCAAGATGCAACTCGGCATGAATGCAACACGTAGAGAACATTTAATTTATTTTTAGAAACACACACAATTAATTTTCTTTCTAGCTAAATTCTCTGTAAAATAAATAAATGTTGAAAAAATTTTAAAATTGAGAGAAAATCATTGTATTAATTTTGCTTAAATTCACATCCTGAAATTGGAGAATTTCAGGGTGTGACAACTACTGTTATGAATACACCCGAACGTGGTGGACTCCGAAGGACGGAAAAGGCTGTTACCACCTCCCGCCTACCACTCCTGCACACTTCAGGGTGTGAAAACTACTGTTATGAATACACCCGAACGTGGTGGACTCCGTGGGGTGCAACACACTTTCTAGTTAATAAACAAGCCAGACACCACGTCTGCACTCGAAGATTAAGATTTCTCTTGAGGCCTGTCAAGAGAAATCCCTGTCTTTTCTAAGGCGTCTTACGGCCCGGTCAAGGCGAGCAAACCGGCGATATAAAACCCGGCAGAGCTAAACTAAACTCTACACTAAGACTAAAGGGGACAAAACTTTACTTAAAGAGAGCACGATCGTTACTCTAAAAGAAGAGCAAGAGATAAATATAAATGATAAACTTAAGCTCTGAAATAAGAAAGTAGTTGTTTTGATAAACTCTTCAAATGAAGGAAAGGATACAAGAGCTTTACCAGAACTCCGAAGATTCCAAAGATTCGAGCTAAACTCGACTCGACTCTACTCCCAACTCTAATCCTAATCTAAGAATTGGAAAAGATACGAGAGCTCCCTTCAAGTATGAACTTGAGAAGTGTGGTGTGTGTCTTGGATTTAAGAGAAGGTGGCTTTTATAGCCTCCCAAGGTCGGTAGCCACTGTAACCGTCACGCCAACAACCTGCTTAACTTCCACGCCGAAGATGGTCGCGTGAGGTTGCTAGCAGGGGGCCGGCCGGCCTGGTGTAGGCCGATCGGCCTACACCTGGCTCCCCTGGCCACCGCCTTCAGTCGTGGATGCTCCTGATTGCTTCCTGAGGTCGGTAACAGTTGCGTTCAGTTGAGGCTGTCCAAGAATCCGAGGTTGTGGGCCCTTCAATCCATGTTCATTCCACTCTAGGCCTTTCGGGCCCTTGGATCAAACCGACATTGATTGCACGTCTCTTGATCATCTTGGATACTTCGTTTAGCTTGTGGATCAGTGGCGTGGCTAGACCTAGCCAGGGGAGACCGGGCGGCCTGGGCTAGGCCGGCCGACCTGGCTCTGTGCCAGGTTTGGCCCCTATTTCACCTGTTTCATCCTGCAATCACAACTCATCCAAAACTTGTGGAATTGGTCAGTAAAAACACTTTTATGTATGGAACATGGTATGATCATCCTCATTTTACGAAAATGTTAACGGTCAATACTAGGTTCAAATCACATTGAAGCTGAAGATATCAACAATGTGCAGGTGAAAATACGATGCGAAGGACCTCCACCACACTTGGTGCAACTTTAATCTCGAGGATGAGATTCTTGTGAGGGGGGAGACTGTAACATTTTGCAAATTTGCAGTCCGTTACTTGTAATGAAAAATCGGAATTTAAAAATTTTTGTGTGAATTATTGTGAGACATGAAACAATTGGCAATATAAGTTTAAATGCTCTCTCTAAATTCCTAGTAATTAAATTGTGCATAAAATAATTTCTCATATTTATGCATGAGCGATTTGGATCTTATTTGGATCTGTTGAATTCCATTTGAATTTTGTTTGGATTTGTTTGAGTGGGATTTGTACCTCTAACTCCTAACCCGGCCTACCCTCTAACTTCCTCGGCATGCTAACCGATCCATCCCAACCAGCCCACCTTCCTTTTTTTCCCGCGAAGTCCACTCCACCACCCTCAACTCCTCCCGCAGACCACCTAAACCTCCGCGGCCCAGTCCACCGGCCCACCTAACCACACCTCGCGCAGCCCAGCTTCGCGGCCGGCTATCACCTACAACCCCCTTCCATTTCTCTCACAGACCAACCGGGCCTGCTCGTCAGCCGTCGTCCCCCTTCTACCTCTCGCCCGTACTGCTCACACGCCCGGCACACGCGCTCGCGATGGAACGCGCTCGCCGCTGCTACAGCCACACGTCCCCGCGCCCGAGCCGCCCATGACCAACCCCCGCTCCTGTGCTTTTGCACTGGTGCACTTGGATGCCGTCTGTGTCGCCCTGGGGCAGCCCCGCGCACCCGAGCCCTTCAATGTGCCGTCGCCGCTCAAACTGCCTCGCGTCGGCCTACAAAACCGACAGCCACGAGCCCCTGCGAAATCCTACCTACCCTTAGGGTTTCCCTGCCCTAGCCGCCACAAGGGAGAGAGAAGGACAGGAAGGAGAAGAGAAGGAACAGAGAAGGGGAAAGGAGAAGAGGAGTACCTCGCCGACCAAGCGCCGCCCGCCGGAGCTGGAGCCGGAGCCGACGCTGCCGTTGACCAAGGACGTCGTTCCGGGTCTTCCTCCCTATCACTACTCTCGTTCGATTACGCCAAGCCGCCGCTCTCCCTCAGGCCTGCGAGGACTACACCATCGACCCAAGGTGAGTGCTCTCTGCCACTCCCCGACACGTGGCCTTGATCCCCGACGTCGCGGCCACGGTCTGCCGTGTGCCCGCACAGGTGTCCTAGCACCTAGCCCTCACGTCCCCGTAGCTATCTCGGTGAACCGGCCTTCGAGCCATATATTCTTTGCAGGGACCACGCGATACTGCAGTGACGTCGCGCATCACGAGCTCGCCACGCCGAGCTTCGCATCATCGCCACCGCGCCTCGGCCACGCCAACCCTCCTGTGAAACCCGAGAATGCAAAGCCTAGGCCCTAGCCAGGGTGTCGGGCGTGTCCCTGACCGCCAAGGAGCCGCCGCGTACTCCGCACCGCCGCCACAATGGCCTCTTGCGCCACCATGCACGCTGCAAACGGGAGGCTACAAGGCTTAATTTTTAGGCCACCCTAACCATCCTCGACCTACACCGAGCATCGCCCGCACCTAACCCAAGCCAGTGGGGCTCCATGCGGCTTCGCCGCTAGTCGCCACTGTCTGCCGTCCGCCACCGCATCACCGTGACCCCATCGGTGGCCAAAGCTTGGCCCTTTTGCCACCGGCGCAGTCACTAGGACCCGCCCGAGTCCGACATGCGAGAGGAAGCTGCAGAGACCGAGCCGTTAGGCCACCCCGCGAACCTCCCGAGCGCCGCCCGAGCACCGCCCGCCTTGTCTCGCCACTCATGTGGAATCCGCCAGAGATGTTCGTGCCCCTCGCGTCTGCCATACCCAGATAGAACCAAGTGGCAAGCTAGAGCCTAGCCTAGCCCCATCGCCGCCGGCAGCTGCGATTCCGGCGAGCCCTCTGTTGCCGCGACGGAGCGGAGGGGAAAGTCACACGATCTGCCACACCACCCCATGCCTCACCGGATCACCTAGCAGCCACACGAGATCCCTTAGACCCGGTTACTGTGGACCATCCCCACGGCTCACCGTGAATTGAACCTAGCCCACGAGGCCAAAACCATCTTCTTTTCAAATGAGTCCCTGCACTTTTGTGCAAAGCCCCCTGGTTTCTATTTTCTCTTTACAAGAACGCCCCTGTCTTTTGCACTAAACCCCCTGGCACTGTTGGCGTTCCTTAATGTCGCAGCCGGTTGCCCAGCAACGGCGCTAAAAAGCCTGTTGACACGTAACGTCCATAGAAAATATACAAGCGCACATATATCATCGTAGCTTTCCCCTAGGAGTATTCCAAGGGTATCGAATCCATGGAACGTGTGTGCACACTACAGTCTAAGAGTTCGCAAGGATTATCAACCAAGAAGATAAGGGTGAGAGGATAACCTATGATTCTAGCAAGGGGTAGCAAGGCGTCTATACTTCCTACTTGCTTTGGGCACCGGCTTACATTGCAACCACAGTGACTCTGGCTAATGGCTCTACGACTTAACCGAACGTGGGGCATTTCGATGGGTCCAATACGGCTGTCACCACCCGCGGCCTACCCCCGGCCAAACCGTGGGTTAAGATGTGCAAACGAAGTGTAATCTACGACTCAGGCACACGCCTACGTCACGGATTACTACTGTGGTCCGTAAACACTTTCTGGTATGTAAACTCGCCACAGCACTCCACAAGATGTGAAGTGATGAACCCACAAGTGAGAGCCTAAACTTGCTACTACTTGCTATAGTGAATCATAAAAGATTGAAGAGACTTACGCAACACTTACTTTGATAAGAACGGCGAGGCATCTCCAGGAAATACATGAACGGAGAGAGTGTTCATGATGAACATGAACACCTCTCCAACTCACTCTCTCTCTCTCTACCTTTCTACCCCTAGGCTAAGCTAGCCTAAGCTACTCTCCTCCATAGAGACCTCCTCTTGAAGTGAGGGAAGAGGGTGAAGTGAGGAAAGTGCTTGGATGAATGTTGCTTGATTCTCCCCCTAGTATTTATAGGCAGATGAAGGTCGGTAAACTGAGCATCCACCAGCGAATATTCCTTGTAACCGTCATAGGAGTGGACACGTGGCAGCCAGGGACGAGGGGAGCCACCCTGGTTCGGCCGAACCAGGGGGTCGACCGACCCTGTGTGGGCCCTGCTCACAACCGCCTTTGGACAGCTTGCTGACAGGTGGGTCCTGAAATGTGTCTGGGTATGCTTGGAGTGAAATGGCACTTTCTACTCTCGGTTGTGGGCCCTTCAATCCATGTGCTTGCACGTGATTGGTCGAGAGTGTGCTTCCTTACTCTTGTAGGCCCATGGATCCGTGGGAGGCTTTGGTGGCATCTCTTGGTAGGCTGGAATTAAGTGCTTGTGCCACTTTAGCTTGTATCCACTTCATTTTCGATGGTTAGGTGGCATGCATTCATAATTTACCAACACTTGTGAAACTTATTAGAAATAAGCCCTATCATTAAGGTTGATGTTAATATGTTTATCATTTATGCAGAAGTTGACGGCCTAAATATGGTGTATAACAGCCGTCAACAGGCACCACGGCCGTTGACCCGTTGACGGGCCAACGTTGACCAGTCACCGCTGATGTCATTCGTGCCCACGATGACGTAAGCAAGACCCGAACTCACTGCACTTTTGTAGTTAAGTCCCTAAACCTTCTGAAATTACAATAGGCCCCTAGCTATTTGCAATCAGGTCCTTCCACTTCTACATTTTTGCAAATAAGCCTATGCCTGGCCTTTTTACCATTTGACACCTGTCCTTTTTACATTTAGGCCGCTAGACTTTACCAGTTTTGCAACCAGGCCCTTCCACCTTGGCAATCTTTTAGGAAACCCCCTATAGTTTTAAGAAAAGGGTTTATTTTTTTATAAATCATTTTTCTTAATATATAAAATAGGATAAAATTTAGATAATTCATATCTTTACCATCCTAGCCTCATTTAATGCCAAACTAGTTGCGTTAGGTTCCTAAAATCGAGCAAGCCGTGGCTGCCGCGTCTTAGTTATGCAACCGCCACAAAGGCCAAGCTGGACTATCTACACGCGACACGTGGCGCCGACTTAGTGTCGAGTCGACCGCCACGTGGGCTAACTTGTTAGTGACCCGTGAGACTGTGGGCAACTTGTGGGGCCCATTGAATGACAGTCCAGACCCACCTGACCGATGGGCCCGCATGATGACATGAGTGACCCAATAGCCGTTGACTCGTTGACCATATCCTTTGAACTGTTGGCTAAGGCCGTGACCCTTTGACCATTGACCTAGTCAACTTTGACCAAGTCATCGCTGACATCGTCATGGCCCGTGATGATCTCATTAATCCCAGACCGCTGCCTTTGCCTGCTCGACTTGAGGTTGAACCCCGAGCCGACGCTTGACACCTCTGAGCCGCTGAACTTGTGTTCTAACTTTTCTTTCCTTTACCGATATGATTTATAAATTGAGAAAATGGATTTACACTTCAGAAAGTCATAATAAATCAACCGTAGCTCAGAAAAATATGAAAACAGTTTTAGTATTTTTCTAAAATCATGACAACATGATAAGATAGAGCTTGCTGCTATTTGGCTTTCTATTGGTTCTCATTTGAAGTTCATTTGCTAGTAGTTATCAATATTTATTTATATATCTGTATACTAGGACCCCAAGAGGACCCGGACTACTTCGACGACGTCGACTACGCCAAAGTGAAGAGATAAAGGACCTTGCTACAGGTTCATGCTCATCCTGATTCTTTACCGTATTAGGCATTGCTGAGTAGAATGCTAGTGCTTTACTTATTACATGATGATGATGCTTGAGCCATGCATAGCTAGTTTATATGTCCTGATTCCTTGATCGCCTACTACACTACTATATATATGACTGCTATGCTGCTGCTTGCATGTGTATGGGATATTGTGGATTAGGATTCTTGGCGTCTATGGGGATAAAACTGGCTGGAGAAGGTGTTTTTGGAAAACTTGGCAGGGGTGAGAATTTTATAACAACTCAATCTTCTGATCGAGGTACCGGGGATTCCCGCTTCTCGAGGGAGTCCTCTTTTGTGCTTGTGGTGGGCACAAGGTTGGTTGATAGGAGCAGAGGAGTTGGCGGCTTTACATAAAATGGGTATTGCGACTGCGTTCCTTTGCGGGGATACTCCTTTGGACGGAGACGCTCACCCTGGTCTGAAACCAAGTGGGGTAACCACTCTTTGGGACCCACGTACATTCCGCTTACCCATATGAAAGGGTTCCAGCCAACCTACCTAGCACGATGCCCGGACTGTTAGGAGATCAGGTGGATGGTGTACATGAAACAGGGAGCGACCGTTTTCCCCGATGGACTATGGCACCGACTTGGCCCCGAGCGAGCCGATAGATTGAGCCAGGAGGACGTAGGAGGACATCGTTGCAGATATGATATGTGTTGTGGGCTGCGGATAGGATCACCGCCTGCAGCCTGAGTGGGTCCAGTTGTACAAGCTCTACAGAGTCTAAAATCTATACGTATAGCTACGTCCTCGGTATTGGACATTGCTTGTTGCACTGTTACCTCTCATATTTGGGATCTTCTTCCTCCCCCGCTTCTATCTAGATTTGTGAGTGATTAAGGTTTGCAGCTACGGACGGGGAGAAGGGAAGCTTGCTCCCTTTCCATTCAGGATTCGGACGTAGTTGGTGTGGTGCGAGGGGAGGGATCTCTCACATCGACTTAGACGAGTGTGGAGATGGAGACGGGAGTCCGGTGCACTGGAATAGCCCGACGTGATGTGAGATGGGATTGGATGGATATTATGGGAGATTTATATTTATACTTTTGCTGCTATTGCATAGGAAACCCCAGCCTTCCTTGAATTACTTTTATACCTTTAGATGTTAGGCCACCTAAACCTTGCATACGGATGGTGACGTGAACATATCCCATTCCTTGGGGATAGTTTGTGAGCATGTAGGATAGAACGTGAAGGTCAAGTCCGATGTTTGAAGAAGGGTTGTGTGCTTCGCTTGAGTTTCCTGTGGTGTGATCGAAGATGAATATTTGAAGCCTAGCTACCGCTACACAGGATTTCTGCTTGTCGCTTAGCCCGACGGGCTTGTACTTATTCGTATTTCCACAATGGTATGGATGCAAATACTCTCTTTTATATATTGTTTCCACTGTATGGATATGATATTCTACTGAGATGAGTTATGCACGTGATAGCTACTGATTCAGGGACTATCACAAGGGTACTGGGAGTCGGATTCTCGATTACGAAAATCCGGTTCGTCACACCAATGATGTTAAGTAAAGTGAGGTTATTAGTGATGATGAACTGTGTTGAATTACCTAGCGATGAAGTGTTTTAAATTTTTCTGCAACAACTCGCTCGTATATGATCTTCAATGGTACTAGCTATATATATATCTTGTGTGTTGTTGTGAACGTCTAGCACGTACACGTTCACATTCTGTTGAATGTGAATCTGTTGTGTGTGCAATTCATTCATAATGACCCATATATAACTAGCTAGTATTCATTCAAGATCAAAGGAGTGAAACGAATGAGTTTTTTTTTAAATGTGTGTGCCATCATCCTAACCGGCGTTAAATAAACCGGTAGCAATAGGTTAATAAAACTACGCGGCGCTTAACGAACCGGTTAGTATACGTAGTCATTCTAAGCGGTGCACAGCACGCCGACACATTTAAGAACTTATTGGAAGCGGTTAAATAACCGCTTAGGATGACCCCCTTATTGGCATCGAGAAAAGGGAACCGCCATCGGCGCCGCGCGGAGGAGGTTTTCACGCCGCTTAGATTAATGGTTTCTGCAGCAGTGACCTATGTCATTATGAATAATTAATTTAAAATAACCCCTATATCTATGTCTAAATTACCCACCTATGCCATTATGAAAAATTAGTCTCACAACACCCTACCGAACCCACCCCTTAATTTAATTCTTTGCGTGTAAAATTGAATTGAACCTTCCCGTCCATAGTATTTTAAAATTACCAACATTTGTTTTACAAAATAAAAAATATACCACATTTACCATAATAATAATAAATAAGTATTACTTCTAGCTACTTATATACTATTATTAATCGGAACACATATAGAGTCATCATGTACAGCATATAAAAATTAATTTTGAGATTTCAAAAAACATAGTCTAACGGTTCCTACATCCCTTCTCCTACCTATCCTCTATAGCATTCATGAAGCCATAAAGCCCATGCAAACCCTAGCCGTCACAGAAGTATGAGATGATTGACACCTTTTGCATATGGTGACTACATAGTTGCATCCCAAGGCAGCAGGGCCTAACACAATTTGTGAAAAGGAGCATCCATGAATAACATGCAATGGCTACTACATGTATCATCAGCAAGAATGGTAAGGTGTTTCATGGACAACAGATGATGCGTAAGGAAAGATAATCCTAATGCGCATGCAGTAGACAACAATTGAGATAGGCCGCCACTAGAGTTAGCCAACATGAACAAAGATAGTAGACCTACTGACGGCAGCTGCAATGACGGGGCATGAGAGGACGTATTAATTTAGTAAAAAAGAATATATATCGAGGATGGTTTAAAGGGGCTACGTGTCCACATATGCACGCCTTCATATAGGCTTATCTGGGCACGTAAAGACTTTGAGTTCTGGTGCTATAATTAAGACAGAAGACAAGGGTACATTCTCTCCGCCCAAGAAATAATTCAATTGTATTATTTAAAAAATATCTGGCAAGGAATGTGATCCTAACTTTTGACCCAAATAATACTATGAACGCCCATTTAATTTAGGTGGTTTCCTTAAAATTATGAATACCTACGTTGAAATAAGGTTGTTTACTTAGAATTCTAAATGCACAATCAATTAGAAGCAATCTCAATACTTAATTGAGTAGATTATAATATTGTCATCCCAAATTTGTGATGCTCCTTGGAACATGACATGAAAGTTTCATAAGAACTAAAGCAGAACCTAAATTTATGATGCATCAAGGGCTTAGTATATATATAGCCTAACACAACCTTATAATTAACTAGCAAGGTGGCCCGCGCTAATAGCATAGATAGCTAGTTTTTTCTAATATTTAAATGCTTTATTTTTAAATGGATGCGCGTGGAATTTTCTTTGAACGCAAATTCAGAGAAAAGTAAATAATTTAAATATAAACATAACTTTCTATATTTATTGCAGCAATATGTATGTAGGTTTTACATGATATTATAAACATGAATTCAATTTTTTTAGATTTATAATTCATAATGTACATTTTTTATTTTTGAAAATGGCTCCCTAAATTTTTATAAACATGATTTTTCTCCATAATCTTTGTCATCCTAAATTTCTAGGTACATCATCCATTACTACTTAATGTATGAATTTTCTTATATGGAAGATTAAATATAACATGGTTATATGCATCTGTTCGGTAAGTCTAACATTGGAGCACCCACCACTCTTGGTCATGTCATTGCAGTCAGTTTCATGTTCTGAAGGCGTGTGAGATGTGTGCAACATAGAAATTCAATAGTATTATGAAGACCGGTTTCAAGTCAGTGGGATTCCTGAAGAGCGCTACTGCACCAAGATATAGTCTTATTTGTTATTGGTTAATCTCACAGTCCGATAAAAAGTGCAAGTCTAACTTTTTAAGATAGATTAGTGATGGCATGAAAAGGCTCTCATGCCTTCATTTACGTGCCAAATTGAGTTTGTTTGGCATGTAAATCAAATCTAACCACTTAATTAAAAAGGTAGTTGAGACCAATTTCTAGCATTGCACCATTTGTGGGGATTTTTTTTCAAACGCTAGAATTGCACTTTTCTTGAGACGGAGAGAGTACAACATAGTTGACCGTCTGAGTATTCATTTTTATCTTTGTTATCAATGTAATACACCCTCGATTTTGGGTTGTATCAAGCGCAAATTATCACAACCCGCTTCCAGCTCAATTAATTTTGCCACTATCTCAAAAGCCGCCCCGATACCAATTTAGTTCGTCAACGCCATTTTTCATGCTCGTTTGGGTTTAGCTTTGTTTAATTATTTTTATTGTGTTTCTTATATGTCCTAATGTGCTACTTGAGAACGGCAAGATTTTCGCTGCAAACATAAAAATAATTGGTTTTTTCAGGTGTCATTTGTCAATTGACCCATTTTTTATCCATTCATCAAGTACACAACCATTTTCAATAAAAAACATTATGTACATCAAACATACGTGAATCCCTAGTTTATTATATTGGACTAAATTCATTTGTCTTCCATGCCCCAATTGAATTGGCATCTATCTCTCTCTCCAATAACACTGTGGAATTTTTATCAAACTTTAGAAAACACATATTATAATTTAATTAAATAAAATAAAAGATGAAAAGTAAAATTAATAAAAAGTCAATAGTGACATATATTTAAGAATGGAGGTGGTACCTTCTTATAATTAATTGATAGGTGATTCACACAAACAACACGACCTAGATTTATTGTTTCTATCTTTTAGAATTTTTTATCCAAAATACCCTAAATGTACACTACATAGGTTCATATGCTTTTTCTTCCGCTGATAAAAATTTTTTGACTGTCCGTTCATTATGATGGTGGTGCTTGTAAGGGTGATTGTTTGTCTGTGTATGTGAGTGTGTATGTGAGTGTCTGGATATGTACAATGTTTTGCAAAAAAATATATTTTTTTACTACCGTCAAAAGTAAAATCGAAACAAAAATAACGGCTATATTTCACTTTAAATTTACATCTTATTTAGATATATTGTGTCAGAATCATTATAGCATACAGACTCTTGTTTTCTAACTCTACACGTGTTCCATCTGTGTTGTACATGTTGGCATGCATGTCTTGTTGAACAATCAAAAGCTCATATGTTTCCTAGCTACTTTTCACCGTGCCAATTTTTAGGCACATGTAATATTAATCATCTTTGATATGGACTCTATAGATTAATCAAGACTATTAGATCTTCATAAAATTTAGAGGTGTATATTCTTCTCTTTTAAAAGATGAGTAGTGAAATTAATAAAAAAGTCAATAGTGACATATATTTAAGAATGGAGGTGGTACCTTCTTATAATTAATTGATAGGTGATTCACACAAACAACACGACCTAGATTTATTGTTTCTATATTTTAGAATTCTTTATCCAAAATACCCTAAATGTACACTACATAGGTTCATATGCTTTTTCTTCCGCTGATAAATTTTTTTTGACTGTCCGTTCATTATGATGGTGGTGCTTGTAAGGGTGATTGTTTGTCTGTGTATGTGAGTGTCTGGATATGTACAATGTTTTGCAAAAAATATATTTTTTTACTACCGTCAAAAGTAAAATCAAAAAAAAATAACGGATGTATTTCACTTTAATTTTACATCTTATTTAGATATATTGTGTCAGAATCATTATAGTATACAGACTCTTGTTTTCTAACTCTACACGTGTTCCATCTGTGTTGTACATGTTGTCATGCATGTCTTGTTGAACAATCAAAAGCTCATATGTTTCCTAGCTACTTTTCATCGTGCCAATTTTTAGGCACATGTAATATTAATCATCTTTGATATGCACTCCATAGATTAATCAAGACTATTAGATCTTCATAAAATTTAGAGGTGTATATTCTTCTCTTTTAAAAGATGAATAGTGAAATTAATAAAAAAGTCAATAGTGACATATATTTAAGAATGGAGGTGGTACCTTCTTATAATTAATTGATAGGTGATTCACACAAACAACACGACCTAGATTTATTGTTTCTATCTTTTAGAATTCTTTATCCAAAATACCCTAAATGTACACTACATAGGTTCATATGCTTTTCTTCTGCTGATAGAATTTTTTTGACTGTCCATTCATTATGATGGTGGTGCTTGTAAGGGTGACTGTTTGTGTGTCTATGTGAGTGTCTGGATATGTACAATGTTTTGTAAAAAATATTTTTTTTACTACCGTCAAAAGTAAAATCAAAACAAAAATAACGGCTATATTTCACTTTAATTTTACATCTTATTTAGATATATTGTGTCAGAATCATTATAGCATACAGACTCTTGTTTTCTAACTCTACACGTGTTCCATCTGTGTTGTACATGTTGGCATGCATGTCTTGTTGAACAATCAAAAGCTCATATGTTTCCTAGCTACTTTTCACCGTGCCAATTTTTAGGCACATGTAATATTAATCATCTTTGATATGGACTCTATAGATTAATCAAGACTATTAGATCTTCATAAAATTTAGAGGTGTATATTCTTCTCTTTTTAGTCTTTGATTCGGCACGGATTCTCCTGGTTTTCTTAATTTATTAAATGATTTAACATGCACTATCCTTTCAGTGGTAAGTGAAATACCTGTCGATAGCGAGACGCCTATAATGACTTCAAAAATATTGACATTGGACATCTCAGTCTCTTAGAGGTAGTCATAAGGGTATGGTTGCATGGATGTATTCATTGACATGAATGTGCATGTATGTTTGTGAGTGTCTGCATCTGTAGTGTGTTTAAGGAAAAAAAGAACAATCCCATCAGGACCAATGAAACATGCAACAAAAATGTTTTAAACACGACTCCAAATTTCACCATTTTTAGCTAATGGAACCACCCACCTTAGTTCGAGTTCTTTACTCAACCTAAACCTAATTGCTCGAATTTTTCTAAAGTTTATTCAAGATGTAATCAGCACTATTCTTTCCAGGGTAGGTAACATACCCGACGATAGTGAGGCACTCGTGTTAACTTCGTTAATATGGAGATTTGTCGGCTCATTCTCTCATATGAGCTCATAGAAGTCGGTTTTTTTTGTAAATCATAGAAGTCGGGTTGCGTGTGTGTTTATACATGCGAGTCTGTATGCGTGTATATGAGCATCAGTATTTGTATTTCGGAAAAAGGCTTTCTTATTTTTAGTTATGTGGTACATCTTTGTTTGGAAAAAAGGCCTTCTTATTTCTAATAAGTTGTTTATAATTTGTTACTTTATTTTATATAGACTCATAAGTTCACCTAGGGATTATCTCGTAACCAATAAATGGACACCAAAGTAATAGCGCAATATATGGAAACATTTTATGAAGACGTGGAGTCAACCTAGATAGGAAATATGGGTCAACTTCTTTTCCGTTTAGCAACATGTAGGCGATATAGTAAAAAGCAACGTGAGTGGACTCTTGAGGCAGGATTATTTTTTATATTTTTTATTGCTGATTTTTTTAATAATCGTATTCAAGGCGGACTCTTACATATAATATAGACCATATAATATAGACCGTTAGATCTTCATAAAATACAACGATCTATATTCTTCTCTTTTTTAGATTAACGTGGGATTTTCTAGGCCCTCTCGACGAACGTGGTGGCTTCTTTTGCTTCTGCTTTATTAAGATAATAGATAGATGCACAAAAGAGGCAAATTATGTTTCTAGAAGAATACATGCATGCAGATGTGAAATCAAGATGGGAAAACAAAGCACCATGATGAACAAAAATAGAAAACATCAATATGAGTAATGATATCCTCATAAAAGAGAGATATAAGGTAGCCAAAAAGAGGATGAAAGAAATATATTATTGTTTATATTGGTAGGACCACAGATCGGAGAGCACGGGTGAAGGATTGTAGGGACGATGATCGTAGGGAGTGACGCGACGTAAGACGGGACGACGATCGCAGGGAGCGACGCACGACGTACGACGGATGACGAACGCACCGAGCGTGAAGACTAACTTTTGGCTTATTAGTACTGATGATGAAACTCACGAGTCCACTCAAAATATATATACACACACCAGCACACAGTACATAGAGCGTACTATATATTTATGTTATGTATAACAAATTCACGTTATAGAAATCTCAAGGCAACAAGTAGGATATTCTTCTAATTACACAGAGGATGAGGACTTAGTTATAACTTACACATCGCTCATGACAGCCTAGGAGTCACGTCTCCCATTTTATTTTATTTTTGCATACACCGCGTCTCCCATTCTTATACATGTCTACATTAAACGATGAAATGAGCAAAATGCCAAAAGACATCACACCTAGTTTCCATAGATTTCTATGGGTAGGCCTCGATTATGGATTTAACACCAAGAACAGCTGTGATCTTGTAATGGCTAAATCCGGCTTCGAAAATAATCTTTTTCCACTCCATCTCATCTCGCTCGGCACCAGTGATAGTCATCATAACGAGATCAAACCATACTTGCGTCTCCACAGCATGCTGGTTCTTGTCGGACGACCCTGCTCCAACCACCATATCCAATATTATTACCTTCCCTCCTGCTTGAGATGCTACAGCCTTCTTGCAGTTCTTCAATATTTTGACACATTCAGCATCACCCCAGTCATGCAGAATCGACTGCAATCAAATAAATGAAATTGACGAATCAGAATATCATCAAGATACTTAAGCAAGAGCATCCCCAATTTTGCGCCGTCAAACTTTAAATAAACATGCATACCTTGATGAAGACAGCGTTTGCCGACGGAATGCTCTCAAACATGTCACCGCCGACGTACTTCACATTGGTGTTAGTGGGAGCACGGGCGACAACGTGTGGGAGATCCAGCACGCTGCACTCCACATGCGGGAACGCCTTTGCGATGGTCTGGGTAGCGCCGCCGAGCCCGCCGCCGACGTCCACAAGGGAGCTAATCCCTTGGAAGACGCTGCTGCACTCCTTGACCACGATGCCCATGAGGAAATTGCTGTTCGCGACCATCCCGTCGGCGAAGAGCTTGCCGAATCTTGCGTCGTCATCTGTCTGATCCCAGATGTCCCGTCCATGTGCCATCTTCCACGGCGACGTGTCCGGCGACTCGTGCCGGAACCACTCGCCGAGGTCGAAGAAGGAAGACACAAAGGCAGTATCAAGCATCAAGGTCAGGAACGGAGTCACGTTCATCTCCGAGCCTATCAGAAGACGAGACGCCGGCGTGAGCCCGTAAACAGGCTCATCACCACCGTCGTCGACGCTGAAGACGCCGGCAAGAGTCAGCGCACGCATGAGGCGTCGCAGGCATGGTATCTTGGACGGGTGGAGTAGCGTGACCTCGCTGACTATCTGTGGGAGGGTGGCTGAGCCGCCGTGCAGGTGGATGGCGTCCGGTATCCTGAGGTCTAGGGCGGCCTTGAGTGCCAGGGACTTGACATAGGCAAGGGTGTGGTGCGAGAGTTGGAGGTGAGCATCCAGCATGGCCTGCTGATCAGTGCCTGCTGTGTGTTGGTCCATGCTGGGCGACATGGGGGGCAGGCTTTTGTTTTGCTCAAGTTGTTATAAGCCTCTCCTCATAGCTGGTCTCCATATATAGGCAGGCAAGGTAGCGACCTGTCGTAGTTGCTTGTTCAACTGTCCAGCTACCTACTACGACGTGTTCTGGTTTGCTACTGCTCTGCTGCTCCGGTAGTTGGCTAGGAAGAATTTCTCTATATACAGGCGGCCGCATGACTGATGATGCTACTGACGTGTGTGATGTAATGGGGGTATCGATCATAGTTCCATATAACTTGTGCGTGCGATTCTTCTTCCTCTTCCAGGCTTTGGAAAATTTCTATATGGTGTTATTTGCCGATTCGTTCAGATAAAAATTTGTTATCTGGGTATTAAGATAAAACTTTTTGCTTCAAATCAAATTAATCTACGGCTATAGTTCCTCTATTGTGTCTTAGTTTATTTTTTCTTTTTTTTTGAGCATCTTCTTAGTTTTGGTATGTGTTGATGGAACAGAGGTGCATGTTTATATGTTTGAAATGGCTACAAAGTTGTAGATTATACGTGTGTTTGCTAGCTCTGGCTACTATTAGTGACTTGGCATAAGTATGCTGCCGGCGTTGATGACTAAATTATAAACCTTGCTCTAAAAAGCTTATGACATATGTCGAGGAAATCTGAATTCAAAAAATTTTGCTAAGTGCACAAGCTTAAGCGTAGCGCTAAGTTGTATTCTTATTGAGTTTATTGCTGAACATATATATATATAATTTACGTGCACTAGTTTTTTTGGGGTTACACTTATTTCTGCATATTATTCTTCTTCTGGTTATTGCTGTTTTTTTTTCCACAATGCCTTCGATGAAGTATGATCTTTCACCACTGAATCGCGCACAAGGTTAGCTCTATGGCAAGTCAAGTTGAAGCCTATTCTTACATAGGCTGAAATGGATGATGCTCTTGATATATTTGGTAACAAAGATTCAAAGTCTTAGAAAGTTGATGGTTATATTCCCTAACAAAGATTCAAAGTCAAAACATGCGAGACTGATGGCACACGCAATGCATGGCTCCGACAAATGGTCATCTCTCGTCTCACGGTCATAAAACGTGCTAGACTGGTCCACAATGGTCGTTTCACATGATCTCTGTCCACGACTGATACATGATTACCTTCATCATCTATTCGTCGAATCGCAGAAAAAAAGTGTTCGGCTACTGCTCTGCTGCTCCGGTAGTTGGCTAGGAAGAATTTCTCCATATACAATGCAACCGGGCGCATGACTGATGACCTGTGCGATTCTTCTTGTTCTTCTTCCAGGCTTTGGAAAATTTGTGGTAATCTCAAAACATGCAAGACTGATGGTCATTTCACAGGGACATAAAACGTGCCAGACTGATCCACAATGGTCGTTTCACGACTGAAACACATGATTACCTTCATCATCTATTCGTTGCATAGCAGAATATAAGAGCGTTCGGCTGCACCAAAAAGTTGCGACTCAAAGAATTGTCGCCGCGCATGAGTCATCATTAATACTTAGTCCACAAACGTGTTAGACTACACACTAGTCTATTCTATCGCTCAAAGAATTGTCGTCGCACATGATTCATCATTAATATTTATTTAGTCCACAAACGTGGACTACACACGTACTGTGCACTATGGATGGTCTATTCCATTCTATTCTACACACTGATACTTCGAGTCGTCCGAGAATAACATTTGCGTCCACATCTGTATTGTCTCAACTCTCAATCAACGATAATTGAGTCCATATACATGGAAGAATGGCGACAGGGTATGCATGCAATGCATGTGTTTTAATACATGGAAGAATGGCGACTGGGTCTGGCTGCTTCCTGCTTGCTGCCTCCGTTATTCATTTTGGGAGCCCAAACCATTTAATGCCAATGTGGCCTACACTTTTAGAGCAAGTATTATGATGGGCAGTAAGTTGGCTAAATGGTGAGGTGGAGGAGAGAGAAGAGGAAAGAGAAGAGAAGTGGGTTGTAAGCTTACAGCCCGCTTATACACAAGAACCAAGAAATTTTGTGAAAGAGACAAGTGGGTCATACATTAATTGTGAAGAGCTAAACCATTATATGAGTGGGCTAAGAGAAGGCTAAAAGAAATCCTTACAGCCAACAACTGGCTGTATTATAAGCCTTGCTCTTATCCTGAGGCATAAGAGCAAGTATTAAAGATGACTTAAACGGGCTGCAACAATTGCCACATCAGATTTATGGTGATGTGGAGGAGAGAGGAGAATCGAGCTGTAAGCTTGCATCCCACTCTCATTTGGATGTAACAAGGACTCCAATACAAATAGTGAGAGAATGAGAGAGGAGAGGTGACACTAGAAGAGAATGAGGCATCCGCGGACGACATAAACAACGGCCATTTTTGGCCCCAGTGCTAATGGAGTATTAGCACCGGGTCCAACGGCTAGCAGTCGCGCACAGGCGCGCGCGGCGCGCGTCGGTGGGGGGGGGGGGGACCTTTAGCACCGGTTGCATCCAGCAACCGGTGCTAAATCCACCCCTTTAGCACTGGTTGCTGCCTGCAACCGGTGCTAATTCCAAAGCAACATTTAGCACCGGTTCTAACTAGGGACCGGTGCTAAATCCCCGATGTTAGCACCGGTTGCAGCCAGCAACCGGTGCTGATTATCTACCTATATATTCCCTCCTTCCTCCCCACGCCCGAGCCAGCATGAACACTCCGAGCTGTGTTCATGGTGTGCTCGGGTTGAGGGGAGATTTTGCCTTTTTGTAAAAATTGTGAAGCTTTCCTTCTTTTGAAGCATTCTACGAGGTACACAATTTCATCCTCTCATGTTCTTGTTTAGTTTCTATTGTTATTATACTTTATAAATATGAAATTTGTGAAGAAAAAAAGAGAAGAGAGAGAAAGGGTTATATATGTGTGTTCATAGTGTTTTAAATTTAATGTTAGGTATGTATTGGAGAAATTTTGTTAGAAATATTTTTTGAGTATGCTTTTTAGTATTTTATTTATAAATGGAATATAATGATTTTTAAAAATGTGCTATGTAATTTTTTATATTAATTGGAGATATGTGAAATTAGTTAGTTTATTTTGACAGAAGTCCGTATGTTGTAATGAGTATTTTTTCAATAACATTTATTGTTTTTTGAGAAATAAAAGCCTTGTGGATATATCGATATGGCTACTGCTGGAGGAAGTGGGACCGGTGATAGTGATCGTGGTTCGTCTCGCGGGAAGGGCAAAACTACAGTACCACCTCATGATAAGTCGAAAAAATAGGACCTTGGGTGAAAGCACAACTTAATTTTTTGATTAAAACACATGAAGAATGTGTTGCAAGGGGTGAGGAACCTGGTTTTGATCTTCATGATCTGTTGTGGCGCTACGGTCCAGCTCCACCATCTTCTGCACCAGGAAAAAATATATCAGAGCATCCTACTTTCCCACCGAAAGATGGTTAAAGATATAGGTCATGTTGCATGTTGGATGTGGAGAAATTTATGTTCGACATCTTGAATAAATTATGAACATTGGTCGTGTTTCATTATGACTTTGAGAAATACAATTTTATTTTCAATTAGATCACTTTGTATTGTATGAATAAATTATGAACCTTGGTCGTGTTGGATATTTCGATAATTTTGAAATGTGTATGAATTAATTAGATCACTTTGCTAAATGTAGATGAAAGACTTGGTGGAAAGGGCACACCAGGAAGAAAGACGATGGTAATCAGAGACATGCTGACATTTCGTAAAGCACATCTCACAATTCTACAGCAGTCAGACTTAGTTGCTCCAGACAGCGAGAAGCACATGAAGATTCTGTATGAAGAAAATCCAGGAAAGACTGCGACATTTATTCAACGTCAACACAATAGTAGTTTCGCAGATTGGTTGCGAGAACATCTGATGGCTGTTGTGGGTATTGATGCGCAACTAGCCTTTCTAGCTAGGGGTCCATCGACCATGATCTTAAAATTTCAAGGCTACGACATAAATGGGTATACATTTTATACAAGAGCCGAAGACAATAAGAGCACCAACCAAAATAGTGGTGTCCGGATCGATGCGACCGACAGCAATGGCAATAAGAACTCATACTATGGTGTCATAGAGGAGATATGGGAACTGGAATATGGACCTTTAAAGATCCCACTGTTTAAGTGTCAATGGGTGAAACTGACTGCAGGAGGAGTTACAACTGATGAGTATGGGATGACTATAGTGGACCTAAACAAGATTGGGTTTTTAGACGAACCGTTCGTCCTAGCCAAAGATGTGACACAAGTTTTTTATATAAAAGACATGGCTAGCAAGCCAAAGAAAGGGACGAGCAAGCAATCGGACCCATCAAAAGACGAGCCAAAGCGTCATATAGTTCTTTCTGGAAAAAGAAAAATCGTAGGAGTTGAGGATAAGACAGATGAAGATTATGATATGCTCGACGGTCGACCTATATTCTCGGTGGCTGCTGACCCAACCGTCCTGTTAGCAGCAGAGGAGACACCCTATCTACGTCGCGATCACAATCAAGGGACATTTGTGAGGAGAAATTTTGTTAGTGTTCAAGTAAACAATGATGCTGTATAAGTTAATTGCACTATGATGAAAACTGTAATATTTTAACTATTTTTTCTCTTTCATTTCATATATAACAAATATATTAATTTTTTATATATTAATTGCACTATGACGTGGCTAATAATGTTTTAGCTATAATCTAAATAAATAAGACTAACTATAACCTAAATAAATAAGACCAAGTATAACCTAAATATATAAGACTAAGTATAAATTAAATAAATAAGACTAAACATTTAGATGTAATATTATTTTAACTATTTTTTCTCATTCATTCCATATATAAAAATATATTAATTTTTTATATATTAATTGCACTATGACGTGGCTAATAATGTTTTAGTTATAATCTAAATAAATAAGACTAACTATAACCTAAATATATAAGACCAAGTATAACCTAAATATATAAGACTAAGTATAAATTAAATAAATAAGACTAAACATTTAGATGTAATATTGTTTTAACTATTTTTTCTCTTTCATTTCATATATAACAAATATATTAATTTTTTATATATTAATTGCACTATGACGTAGCTAATAATGTTTTAGTTATAATCTAAATAAATAAGACTAACTATAACCTAAATAAATAAGACCAAGTATAACCTAAATATATAAGACTAAGTATAAATTAAATAAATAAGACTAAACATTTAGATGTAATATTATTTAGCACCGGGTATTTGCAAAACCCGGTGCTAAATATAAAATTGCGCCAAAAAAGTGGCGCCAAACGGAACTCGGGCACCTTTAGCACCGGACGGATCTAAGACCCGGTGCTAAAGGTCCCCAATTTCGTTTGGCGCCCGGCGGCTGACCTTTAGCACCGGGCATTGGATGTGCGTGTTGGCGGTCGACATCTATGACTTTTACCGCCAACATTTCTCCGGATTTCATGCTCATATAGTGATAATCATGCTAATATCATTTATACTAATGAGTTCCACAAGTTTTGTACAATTTGTGAGTGAAGGAGCAAACTGGAAAAATGGGAGGCCATTTGGGCTCAGGGCCAGGCCGGCCGGCCTAGCCTAGGCCGGCCGGCCCACTTTTTCCTCTTTTGGCCACGGCGTTGATCCACAAGTCTACTAATGTATCAAGGATGATCATGAGCCGTGCAATTGATGTCGGTTTGATCAATGATCCCGGAAGGCCTAGGGTGGGATAAACATGGATTGAAGGTCCCACAACCTAGGATTCTTGGACAGCTTCAACCGAACGCAACAACTACCGACTTTAGGACATCATCCAGGCCGTCCCTGCAAAAGTCGGTGCCACTTGGCACCAGGGCTAGGCCGGTCGGCCTACACCAGGCCGGCCGGCCTCCCACCGTGGCCTCTACGCTTTCTCTTTCGCGTGGAAGCTAAGCAAGTAGTTGGCGTCACCCCTAAGCAGGATTTCACCCCTGGAGGGCTATAAAAGGCGCCCTTCACCTCCACACAAGACACACCATCCATTGGAGAGAAGAGAAGGCTCAAGATGTAGTCCACTATTATCTTAGAGTTGAGTAGAGTAGAGAGAGAGTGGGTGAGTGCTTGGGTGACAGCTAAGCGTGTAGAGGGAGTTCGGGAGTCATCTCGGCCTTCCCTCAACATTGTTCCGCCCCCGAGGAATAAAGCTTCAGAGATATCTTCAGTAAGTTCCTCGGTCTCTTGCCTTAGTACCTCGCTAGTTTACTCTTTACTTTCAGCAATTTATCTTGGCTATCTATGATCTGCGGGTACCTGAGTCTGCGCGAGTGACAGCGACTCTTGTTTGGGGTTTCCTCTATAGCCCTTCGCGTTGGGTGGAGGTTAGTGGCTGAAAGCTTAGGCGTGGTGCCTGTGCTGGCTAGTCACCTCAGGTTGTGTTGCACCCCACGGAACTGTAGTGGTAGGCGGCAGGTGGTGACAGCTCTGTCCGTCCTTTGTACTCCACCACATTCGGGTGTACTCATAACAGTAGTGCTGAGCCCGGAAGAACCCCTCTCTCACCCCGTTCTGAGTTCTTCCCGTTCTAGCCGTCGAAGCAGATCATGTTAGATTAAGATAGGTTGTCTGGGGTAACGAGTGGCTAACTAAGGTTAAGCTCTCTACACCCTTTACCCTTTCCTCCCCTGGTGGGTCCGGTTAGGAAAGTTCTAGACTAGTCGCGTCTACCGTTCCTTGGATTTGACATCCAGGTTTCTACTCCCCTGGTGAAAGGCTACAATGTGCTCCGTGCGCTTGCGGATTTAGTTAGGCTAAGGAGTGTCCAACAAGCTTTTCTGACGCCGTTGCTGGGGAACGGTAGCAACACTAGTGTAGGATTTTTTTTAGCCGTACACTTTATCCCCATAACCATCTACCACATGGAGTTTTCTCCTAGTTATCCGGCGGTTCCATTTCGCGAGTGTTTGGAACTGCCACCATCCTTCCACCCTGTTATCTGATGGCTTCGTGATCCGCCCCAATCTCGTTGCCATCGTTTGTTCACACTCCTTGCAATAGATGAGGAGAACTGCTCTCCTAACATTCCCGGGATGAACCAAGACGGAACTCTTCCTGTTTTTCTCTGACAGGGGAAGCAAAGTTTTGGTACAATCGGAGTGCAAGAGAAGTTGGAGGAGATTGGATCAAAGTGAACGTTAAGTTTGTCTGTTTGTCTATCCCATCCCCAAAGCTCAGAGATGAGCTACTTGGAGCAACCTGGGAGAAGTTTGGTATGGTGCTCATACAACCAACGTTGGTAGATTGAGACATAGTGCTCATCCTTAGGATCAGCTTTCTGACCCTCCCACCGACTTTACCATGAACCAAACAGCAAATCCTCACTCTTTCATTAGATCCACTGCCTCCGACCACACGACGTGAGCGAACAAAGAACCCCCAGACCAAGAGAATTCCCTTAAGGATCTGCCACGTTAGGTGTGCACGCTCAAGGTCTGAGTAATTCATTCCGAAAGTCACGACCACAGACCAAGGGTCTATCTGCGGTTACGAGCAAGGAATGACGGAGGAAGCAGAAGCTAGTCGACCCTAGCTTTAATGCCCTCCACCTATTGAGGGGACTGACACACAAGAAGTTGTCGATGATTTTTCATAAGCACCTGAAAGGGATCAACGGCCAGATGTTGGAAAACAAAGGAATTATCCGAGTTGTGCCTGAGGGGCGCAACAGAGTGATCCTAGATTTCCACATCTTCGATATCCTCAAAGGTGACAAAATCTCCTTGTTGGATCAGCCAATAGAGCATCTTGTCAACTTAATCACTGATTGAGCTATAGCTCAGAGTTGACAAAGAAAACATCCTGATCAACCTTGCATGATCAGTGAGTTCAGCCTTGCACGATCATTATCGCAAAGGGCTAGACAGACCCCGTGAAGAACCAATGAGCATATTTTTCAGATGCTCACCCAATCCCAGGGGCAAAACCGGGCAGTCAAGCTCGACATGGTGGAGAACCACAGCCTCCTCCACTAGAGTTGTTGATTGCTGCCACTTGGATTGAGACATGTCTCTCTTCCACTTGGAATAGAGATATTTACCTCTTCACGACAATCGCAGCACGCCAGTCATCATCAGTGATAAACTGACAGAGAATGAGGCTCGGCAGGCTGCAACAGTCTTAGAGAAGTATCGGTCCATTTTTAGGTATTCTCTACAGACTAGACGGGGATCAACCCCAACACCCATCGTATCGCTTGAACTGGACAAACAGCCTTTTGACTGAATGATGCGATGAGGGAGGTAGGCACACCTGCATGTGGGTATTATTTACCCCATGTAAGCACCCACTTTAAGTGGTGAAGCACTAGCCAATTTTCATCTATCTCCACCTGTCTTTATTGTTTGGTCTATGCAATGCACCAACAGAGGTGTATGATATCAGCCTTCTCTCGCATTATTAAGGACATCCTTTGTCCTTGTCGAGAACATCATGGAGGAATTCCTTGATGATGTCTCAGTCCATGGACAACCTTTGGTTTATGCCTCGCGGATATGGATAGAGTTCGTGAGAATTCCCAAAGGCTCCACCTTGTCCCAAATTGGGAGAAGTGTCAGCTGAGAAGGCCCCCCATCATACAACCTCTTGATTGGATTCTTCCTATCAAGATCATGTGCAACGCTAGTAACCATACAATCGGGACAGAGCTGGATCAATGCAAGAAATCATCATTATCAAAAGCATTGACCAGAGTTCGACAAACAACGGAGAAGGAACTGTCTGTAGTGGTATTCACCCATGACAAGTTCAGACCATACTTGGTCGATGTCAAAGTGCTAGCACACGGACCATGCTACACCAAGATATCACCTGACCAAGAAGGACGACAAGCCACCACTCATCCGTTGGATTCTTGCTACTTCATGAATTCGCTTCACAAATCAAAAGAAGAAGAGAGCAAATAAGTATGTGGCATATCATCTCCCAAGGATACAAGTTCAATCATATGAGATGATACTCTCTCAAGGGTAGCTTTACAAACTTGGATTAACACCCTTAGAGAGAAGAAATTCATTCACCCTACTAGATTCCACCTAAGGGATTTCTATCAGTACTGGTTTACTCCACCGCTACAACCACCATGTGATGAGACCCGCAAGACTCCAAGTCCCTCGACGGCGTGTCTTGCGTATCGTGCTCGCCGTCGAGGACACTCGTTGCGTGTTTCCGCTTCTCTCATAAAGAATGAACTCCTCATATAGGATGACTACGGATTTTTTCCGTATAAACCTTGTGCTAAGGTTCGACAGACTGATCACCTGGCTAACCAAAGCACAACACGCTAAGAGTCGTTGCGGAGCCCATGGTGCTATACTCATTGAGTCAACTTCAGTTAACTCGATTGACGAGCATCTTGATTATCATGGACTAGATGTCCATATTGATTGAAGCACTTCATATTGTGGTAAGGATATGGAGACTCACACTCCATCCTTAGAAGTGCAATAGCGGGTTGGAAGTAAATCACCGGGTCGCAAATCCGTACCATCTTCAGATAGTCAATCAGAAACATCGACAGAATATCATGAACAATCTGACATGGAGAAGGGATGGAAAGGCAATCACCCGAGACACTTTGTGCACACAAAACATCATTCCCATTAGGAGATCAAAAGGTGAAACAGAGACCCCCAATCAGCCAGAGTCCAAATGATAAATCAAATGGCTGAATTGGAGGATGGAGAAGGAAGGTTTTCTTTTTTGCTTCTCCTCGAGGACAATGACAGGGATGTTTTCAGTTGAAAATATTCCTCGAGCCCGATATCCTGGAACTCGTAGTGATGGACTACTATGAGTATCCGAGTTACAACCATAGTCCATGGTCATGGCCGGACCTAAAATGTGCCATTATCTTAGTATAGGTTTGGGTGCTGCAATTTCCCTTTTCATTTTGTTTTCCCGATATTTATTTTCCAACAGCACCCCCATATTTCCCTTTTGAATAAAATGTTGCTTTGTTCCTGCCATGCTTTTGGTGGTTGGTGCACACTTGTGTGCCAACCACACCCCTACTCTAACTCTACACTAAGTGCGCAGAAAGCAGGACGAGCAACACATCGACGAGCAGTCTTCACCTGTGCCCAAATAACCACATGGCAGCCATCTGCTGAGATTCAACTATGCACGGAGGTTTGAAACCCTTTCTCCATTTCCTTTCTTGGTTTTAATTCAAATGCGAGCATGAGTTCACGACAATTAAAATTTGAATGAAACACCTAGAAAGAGATGAAAATCCTACATGTTTATCAAAGGTGCATAAGCTTTATTTCTTTGCAAGTACATATGTGCCTTTGGAACTTTACGATACGATCACTTGATCTTTCGCTTATTGACTCTTACGATATAATGACATGAGAGGCTTGTTCTTTTCTAATTCAAAGTCTTGGAGAATTTCATTTTGAAAATGAAAAAAAAAAATGAGGCAACTCTCATTCATGCTCAACTTTGCCAAGTCCCATCCAGAGCCATATCATGCATGACACAGTTTTGAAACTCCACATAGCTATCTTTACATTTTGAGCTTGATCAAACATCATGCCTTCTGAGACATGCATGTTCTTCCTTGCACTTTGGTCATTCACGTACACGTTTCATCAAATAAGTCCATCATAGAATAAAAGTCCATCAAAAGTGGTTCTCAAGCAGCTCTTCATCCCCCTGAAAAAAAGAAAAGGAAAAAAAAGATGAGTGGGAGGTCCTACTCGAGTAAAAAAAAAAAGAGAGAAGAAGGGGAAAGATGGAAGAAGCTAGAATCAAATACCACTCAAGGACATTCATCATCCATCATCCACATTCACTTGCACTTGACCAAAGTTCATGGTTGACATGATCTCTCGGAGACAAGTTATTTGATCTCGCAACATAGATGGAAGAGATAAGCATTTCTATCGATCCCTACCTTGAGCCCCACATATAACCTTGTAGAGGTAGGTGAGGCTACTTGAAAAGCCTTAGTGAGGATCAAACACTTTGAGCGACTGAGTGGCTTGAGAGAATGAGAGTATGCCTCCTTATTTTGAAAAAAAAAACTCTCCAAGTACTGAGAAGGAGGAATCAGGCTCTCCATTGATTTATTCTGAGGTTCAATAGGTGAAAGTGAAGGTGTTAGCCACTTGGAATCCAAGGTATGAGGGAAAGCTTTGAAATAATTCTTATGCATACTCTTGATTTCATGACCCTAAGCTTTGCTTGATCCTCTGGATCTAAATCAACCCTTTGCTCGGGACGAGCAAAGTCTAGGTGTGGGGGCGTGTTGGCGGTCGACATCTATGACTTTTACCGCCAACATTTCTCCGGATTTCATGCTCATATAGTGATAATCATGCTAATATCATTGATACTAATGAGTTCCACAAGTTTTGTACAATTTGTAAGTGAAGGAGCAAACTGGAAAAATGGGAGGCCAGTTGGGCTCAGGGCCAGGCCGGCCGGCCTAGCCTAGGCCTGCCGGCCCACTTTTTCCTCTTTTGGCCACGGCGTTGATCCACAAGTCTACTAATGTATCAAGGATGATCATGAGCCGTGCAACAATTGATGTCGGTTTGATCAATGGACCCGGAAGGCCTAGGGTGAGATAAACATGGATTGAAGGGCCTACAACCTAGGATTCTTGGACAGCTTCAACCGAACGCAACAACTACCGACTTTAGGACATCATCCAGGCCGTCCCTGCAAAAGTCGGTGCCACTTGGCACCAGGGCTAGGCCGGCCGGCCTACACCAGGCCGGTCGGCCTCCCACCGTGGCCTCTACGCTTTCTCTTTCGCGTGGAAGCTAAGCAAGTAGTTGGCGTCACCCCTAAGCAGGATTTCACCCCTGGAGGGCTATAAAAGGCGCCCTTCACCTCCACACAAGACACACCATCCATTGGAGAGAAGAGAAGGCTCAAGATGTAGTCCACTATTATCTTAGAGTTGAGTAGAGTAGAGAGAGAGTGGGTGAGTGCTTGGGTGACAGCTAAGCGTGTAGAGGGAGTTCAGGAGTCATCTCGGCCTTCCCTCAACATTGTTCCGCCCCCGAGGAATAAAGCTTCAGAGATATCTTCAGTAAGTTCCTCGGTCTCTTGCCTTAGTACCTCGCTAGTTTACTCTTTACTTTCAGCAATTTATCTTGGCTATCTATGATCTGCAGGTACCTGAGTCTGCGTGAGTGACAGCGACTCTTGTTTGGGGTTTCCTCTATAGCCCTTCGCGTTGGGTGGAGGTAAGTGGCTAAAGCTTAGGCGTGGTGCCTGTGCTGGCTAGTCACCTCAGGTTGTGTTGCACCTCACGGAACTACAGTGGTAGGCGGCAGGTGGTGACAGCTCTGTCCATCCTTTGTACTCCACCACGTTCGGGTGTACTCATAACAGTAGTGCTGAGCCCGGAAGAACCCCTCTCTCACCCCGTTCTGAGTTCTTCCCGTTCTAGCCGTCGAAGCAGATCATGTTAGATTAAGATAGGTTGTCTGGGGTAATGAGTGGCTAACTAAGGTTAAGCTCTCTACACCCTTTACCCTTTCCTCCCCTGGTGGGTCCGGTTAGAAAAGTTCTAGACTAGTCGCGTCTACCATTCCTTAGATTTGACATCCAGGTTTCTACTCTCCTGGTGAAAGGCTACAATGTGCTCCGTGCGCTTGCGGATTTAGTTAGGCTAAGGAGTGCCAACAGTGCCCGGTGCTAATCCTAAACCTTTAGCACCGGGGCTTGGCTGCGCCCGGTGCTAAAGGTCCGCCCTATATATAGTCAACACTTAAAAAATTTTCGCATCTCGCCGTCTTCGTCTTCTCCACTCCCCACTTTGTCTCCCCGCCGGCCCTCGCGGACCCCGCCGACGTCGTACCCAAGCGCCACCGCGCCGCCGTCGTCCCCCATCGCCGCCGCGTCTCCCCAAGCGCCGCCGTCGTCGCCCCCATCGCCACCACATCTCCCCAAGCGCCGCCGCCGTCTCCACCCCTGGCGCCGCCCCTCCACTGTTGCCGGCACCGTCGCCACCCCCGGCGCCGCCCCTCCACTGACGCCCGGCCTCCACCCCGACGACGCCCCCTCTCGCCACCGCCGCTGGACGCGCCGCCGCCCCCGACGCGCCCGGCAGCCACCCGCGCGCCGTTCGGCCGCCTCAGACGCGCCGCCGCCCTCCATCAGCAGCGGCCGCCACCGTCCCGCGGCCTCCCGCCGCCCCGTCGTCGCTGGCCGCTCCGCCACGCGCCGTCACTGGCCGCCCTGCCCCGCCGTCGCGCCGCCAGCGCGCCGTTGCCGCCTAGCTCGACGCCCGTCGCCCACCACGCGCGTACCGGCCCGACGAACGTGAGCTCGTCTCAAGCGATCCGTGAGCTCGATCGTCTCAAGCGATCCGCGTGCGCGAGCGGCTGTTCGTCTGAAGCCGGCCGAGTGCGACCCTGCGACTGCCGAGAACCGCCGCCGACCGCCGCGCGAACACGAGCTCGTTTGAAGCCGGCCACACGTAAACCCTTTCCGACGTGCATGGAGAACCCGACAGCTGCTTGTGTATTAATTTTATAGTTAGTGTTAATGATTAGGGTTAACGATAAATTTGACTAGAATTTATTTATTTGACTTAGAATTATTTCTTTAACATACATTGATTATTCATTTGACGTAGAATATTTCTTTAACGTACAGTGATTATTTATTTGACGTAGAATATTTATTTAACGTACAGTAATTATTTGACGTAGAATACTTCTTTAACATTCAATAATTATTTATTTCACGTAGAATATTTATTTAACATACAATAATTATTTATTTGACGTAGAATATTTATTTAACGTACAATAATTATTTATTTGACGTAGAATATTTATTTAACATACAATAATTATTATTTGACGTAGAATATTTCATTTGCGTACAATACTTATTTATTTGACGTAGAATATTTATTTAACATACAATAATTAGTTATTTGACGTAGAATATTTATTTAACATACAATAATTATTTATTTGATGTAGAATATTTCTTTTGCGTACAACACTTATTTATTTGACGTAAATATATTTCTATAGCGTACAATACTTATAAGTATTTATTTGAATAGAATATTTCTCTAACGTACAATAATTATTTATTTAACGTAGAATATTTCTTTAACGTGCAATAATTATAAATTATTTGACGTAGAATATTTATTTTTGAAGATAACGATCCACGAGGAAGGATAATGATGAATTCTTAGCAGCTCAGTTTCATTTGGGTGGAAACACTGATCGGCCACCGAGCATGGAAGAAATAATGCAAGGTATTTCTGGTGGCGATAATTTGGACCAGATGAAACCTAATGTGGGTCAACGTAATAGCGATGAGCCCACGTCTAGTCAGGTGCTAATATTTCTCATAAACATTATATACATTATCTTAACCTAATGTTGTGACTAATTTATACCGTCTAATTATTCTAGCCATCTACGACGACAACTGGCGCTACGAAACGCCCTGGAAAAAGAAACCACTAAGAAGCTGAAGGAGGTCAAATTGCACATCACCAAAGTGGAGGATGATGGGGAGCCAACTGAGCCCAAAGAAATTGCCAGAAAATATGTCTCTCAATGTGGTGTTATTGTTCGTGAATGCGTTCCCATTAGCATCAGGAAATGGAGATCTACGGACCGCAATGAACCGTATGTTCTGGCTAATACGGAGAAAGAAATGATATGGACTGATGTGAAAGAAATATTCGGATTTCCTTCAGATCGTGAAGAGAAATTGAAGGATTGGACGCTGAAAAAGATGGCAACTCAATTTCAAAATTATAAGACAAAATTGTAGAAGAAATATCTCAAAACAGAAGAAATTCTGGATTTTGACAATCACCCTACCATAAGACCTCATCATTGGGACGCGTTTGTGGAGTACAAACAGTCCACAGAAGGATCTGAGACTATCCGCAAGGAACATCGGCAATGCGGAAAAAAAGAAGTACACCCATCGAATGGGTTCAGGCAGTTATAAAGGTAGCATCGACAAATGGGACGAGATGGAAGAAGATCTCTATGCTAAAGGCATTCGTCCAGCGACACATGACTGGCCCTTATGATCCAAGCATTGGTATTATGGTCATGGAGGCACTCTCAGTCCAATAGACAGATCTTTGATTTTTGGCGAGGACTTACGAGACCTAGCTCACTGCCTCCTTGAAATCATAAGGAAAGCTGAGGCCGGAGAATTCATCCCTGACAGAGAAAGAGATGAGCTGACCTATGCCTTAGGAAACAAGGAGCATCCTGGAAGAACGCGCGGAGTAGGAACTTTTGTTTCTTGGAAGTATGCTTTCAAGGAGGACAGCTCCTCCTAGAGGAGAAGCGGAAGAAGACTGAAACAGAGAACAGGATGTGGGAGCTAGAGGAAATCGTAGCCGCCGAGGGCGCACGGATACAGGATATGGAGGGAGAGATGGAATAGCGAATGAAGCTAGCACTTATTCAGATGACACAAGCTAGAGGAATAGAAGATCCTGCTGCTTTGGTTACCCCTCCACAACAACGTAGCAGTCACGCTTCCACAGAGCTTCCGCCAGCTCAATCAGAACCGGCCCGTTACCCTGTGGATGAAATATCTCAGCGCACCACTTGCGAGCTTCATTCAACATTGAAGAACATATCAGTGGTGGTACGTATAATAACAATGACTTAAAGTTAGTTTACATATTTTGAACATATTATTGTGTTATTAACTTTTCCGAATATATTAGGTTGCATACGGTACGGCTAGACCATTGGAAGAAGGACAAACAATACACTCCAAGGAGATTCCATATGGCTACGCACCAGTCGAGATTGAACAAGTTGTCTCAGATTACAACGGCTTGCAGCTTGACATCCCCGGAGGTGATGGGGAAACACTTCTTGGAGAGTGTTGTCATGACATCATTCTATGGAGCAAGCGTGACATCATCATACCTGGTGTGGAAGCAACAACCTCGATAGGTCCGCCAGGTCCACCGTCTCCTCATGACGAAGATCCTTCGGCAAATGATCCTCGGGCAGATGATCCTCCGGCTGATGATCCTCCGGCAGAAGAAGATTGGTCTCTACCGGCGAGGCCAAAAAGGAATCCGCCCAGAAAGAAAACTGCGCCAACAAGTCCTCCACCACCAACAAAGCGGCCAACTAAGCAAAAGAAAGTGCCGGCAAAGAAGAAATTAGCTTACAAGCTGACGCAAGAGGAACTTGACGAGGTAGTCGCCGCAGAAGTACACGCGCATTTTCACAAGAATAAAGAGCCTGAGAAAGAGTTCGTGGTTGACCCGGTCAAGGCGGCGAGGTTCTTACAAAATTTGACCAGGGCAGAACAGAAAAAAGCCGAAATATCTGACTATGACCGCTCATTAATAAAATCTTTTCAGAAAAGGAAGAGAACTGAGCAGGCTGAGCGGTTAGCATCGCCTAAGTCTAAAGTGAAGCCGGCATCGCCTAAGTCAAAAGTGAAGCCGGCATCGCCTAAGTCTAAAGTGAAGCCGGCATCGCCTAAGTCTAAAGTGAAGCCGGTAACGCATAATTCGAAACGTTCTACTATTCCTCAGCTCGGCGAACAACCTCAGCAAGGATTGACTCAGTTGCCAAATGCGCACGAACTGATGATCCAACGTCAAATGGAAGAGACAGGTCTCAGTAGAGCGGTCCTCACTGCCAAGAATCCCCGCCCAAAGCTAAAGTGACTAAGTGGCATTTTGAGATTGGCAAGTCTTTCGTCCCGCCAGATGATGTGAAAAAGCTACAAACAAAGATGTATTTATTCCATGGATGGTACATGGTTCAAGCGTCGAAAGGACGAGACATGTTCGGGTGTCACGTGAAGGATGAGGATTTTTTCAATGGAGAAGAAACGATTTGGTTGGACTTCAAAGATATCTACGAAATCTACCAACGAGACGCCCTGTACATGTCTTTGATTCAAACCTGGGTTTTGTAAGTGATTTCTTCTAACAATTTCTTTATTGTCATTTAAAAAACTCTATGAGTGACGACACTACTTTATTGCTTATTATGTAGAATGGAGATTCAAAGATGTCGGAGGGAGCGTATTTTTGACGTTGGTTTCATGAACCCGTCAAAGGTAAACCAAGACATGATTTATAAAGATCCAGAGGTGACATATCAGAACTTATTCAAGTATGTGGATAAGCAAAATTTTATGGACTCCATACTATTGCCATACCACTACGGGTGAGTGCTAACACTTATATTATCTCATTTTATTTTCTTAATTTCTTAATTTCTTTAAATTATCTCATTATGCTAAAACACTTATACATATGTATGTAGTTACCACTGGGTGCTCATAGTACTGAATCCTGATAGAGGTGTGGTGAACGTCTTCGATTCGTTGAGGAAACCACAAGAAGAGTATCAAGAAATCATTGACATGTTTACAAGGTCGTATATATAAGTAAATTTTAACAATTCAAATTTTTCTATATACTTAATTACATTATTGACTTATTTTATTTGAACTCAAATTTGAGACTAACAACATGATTATGTAATTGTAGGATGTGGAACGAGATTCGTGAAAAGCACCCCGGTATTGGATATGAAAAGCTCGTATGGAATACTGAATTCCCGGTACGTATGCAATTTGTACATATACGTCTTTGCTAATCAACTTAAAAAATTATCTTTAACTTTGTTTTCGCCAACAGTGTCATCAACAGGGGCCGGGCAATAATTTATGCGGATACTACGTTTGCGAGTACATGCATAGCTGGATTAAAAAAAAATATACTAACCATGATATTATGGTACGCAATATCTATTTACAAGTTTCTAATTCAACTTCACCATTATTATACTTTAATTTTAATTGTTTGCAATTCGTAGATGATGTCCATCTCTAGTAAAAGCCTAGAGCAGCATAAGATCGACGCAGTTGCAGAACAACATATTGGATTTATTTGGGACGAGATCATCAATGTGAATGGAGAATTTCATTATGACGATGCATGGGACAATACGGACACCTCAAGTCTTCGTTCCTCCATCGCTGGTCCTAGATCCTCTGCTCGTCCTAGTTCATCATCAGCTCGTCCAAGTGCAGGATTGTAATTTATGGATACTAAGTTAGAAAACTTAACTCTTTTAGCACTATGAGATGATGTAACTCTTTTGGCACTAAGATATGTAATATATGTCTTTTTTATGTTTATACGAGCCTTATACAAATACTAGTGCAGTGTAGTACGACATCCGTACTAGAACAAATACGTAGGCGAAAAACGTTGACAAAATACGTATACAAACAAATAAATATGAAGGCTGGAAAAGGGAAAATTATATGGTCCCCCTTTAGCACCGGTTCTATCCACAAACCGGTGCTAAAGGGGCTCACGCAGGGGCCATGTGCGCGACCCCATTTAGCACCGGTTGGTTTCGAGACCCGGTGCTAAAGGGCCCCTTTAGCATCGGGTAAATCACCCGGTGCTAAAGGTGTACCCCTTTAGCACCGAAAGATTAGCACCGGTTGGGAAACCGGTGCTGAAGGTTGGGAAACCGGTGCTGAAGGGGGTTTCCCAACCGGTACGGATGCCTCATTCTCTTCTAGTGTGAAATGCTAGAGCCCATACTAGCCAACCTATTATATGGGTAAACTATTAGATTGGCTTAGAATGACATGTCAACATTATACAGTCAACAACTGGCTAAATTTTATTAGTCTTGCTCCAATACTATAATTTTGTCTATGAGTTGTTGGAAGTTGGAACCCAATATTTATTTATGATGACAGTGACGGTGATTTAATAATAACTCAGACAGGGCCACCAAACTATGTTTCTTGGACGTTCAACCGTCAGGAAATTAAAACCCGCCTGGCGGCTAAGACTAAAATCGGCCGCAAGAAAAACGGCAGCTTCTTCCGAGGTCTGACCACGTGACGTAGAAAACAAAACGGAAAACCATGTGTGATCCTATATATATGTTGCGGCCAGATGTGATGACCACGTGGTGGAAACCTTGGGCAGGCGACTGAACTTTTTTGCTGCCCTTTCGGCTATATATACGTTGCTGAATGCATGGTTAATTTGTACATTCAAGTGAAGTGAAGTGGGATCGTATACTCGACCACTTGGCTTCAAACACTAACGTTCATCAGCAATGGAACTACCACCTTGGGCCTCCTTCTTCGGCGTGGTGCTGGCCAGCCTGCTCTTGCTGGTATCCACTCTCCACCGCCGCCGCCGCCTCTCTCGCAAGTACAACCTCCCACCGGGGCCTCGACCGTTGCCGGTTATCGGCAACCTGAACCTGATCGGCCCTCTCCCGCACCAGTCTGTCCACGAGCTCTCCAAGAGCTACGGCCCGCTCATGTCCCTGCGCTACGGCTCCCTGCCCGTCGTCATCGCCTCGTCTGCCGACATGGCCAGCTTCTTCCTCAAGACGCACGACCAGCTGTTCAGCGACCGCCCTAGGACCACGGCTGGCAGGTACACCGGCTTCAACTACTCCGACATGATGTGGTCGTCATATGGCGCCTACTTTCGGCAGCTGCGCAAGTTCTGCAAGACCGAGTTTTTCAGCACCGCGCGGCTCAAGGCGCAGGAGCAGATCCGGGAGACGGAGGTGCGCGCCATGATGGGCGACATCTACGTCGCCGCTGGGAAAGCGGCGCCGGTGCGGCTCATGGACCACCTGTTCCAGCTTACCATCAACGTGATCTCGCTCATGGTGCTGGGCAAGAAGCACAACGACGTCGACCAAGAGAACAGCTTGCCGGGGACGCCCGAGGGATTCAAGTGGATGATCGAAGAGTTCTTCAGCCTTAGCGGCGGGTTCGACGTCGGGGACATGATCCCGTGGCTCGGCTGGTTGGACCTGAATGGACACGTCAGGAGGATGAAGAGGTATAGGGAGATGCTGGACCCTTTCCTGGACAATGTTGTGGACGAGCACAGCGAGCGGCGGCTGCGAGAGGGTGAGGACTTCGTCGCCATGGACGCGGTGGACATGCTGCTGGAGCTCGCGGATGATCCAAACCTCGATGTCCCAATCCAGCGAGATGGCGTCAAGGCATTCACGCTGGTATGTGAAAAACAAAATCAAAACTCTGTCCTTGGGTACTGGATGCTCAATTGACGATGACACGTGTGCTCTTTGATTGCAGAATCTCCTTGTTGGATTGCCGGACACCACATCGGTGACCGTCGAGTGGGCCATGTCGGAGCTTCTGAGGCACCCTGACGCGCTCGCCAAGGTCACCGAGGAGCTGGACCGCGTCATCGGCCGCGAGCGCCTCATGGTCACGGAGGGGGACATCCCGAGCCTCCCGTACCTGCAGGCCGTCACCAAGGAGACCATGCGTCTGCATCCCGTGGCGCCGTTGCTAACGCCCAGGCTGGCGCGCGAGGACATGTCGGTGGGCGGGCACGACGTCCCGGCGGGCACTATGGTTTTCGTCAACGTCTGGGCCATCGGCCGTGACCCCGCCACCTGGGGGCACGACGCCGGCGAGTTCCGGCCGGAGCGGTTCGTCGGGAGCAGCGTGGACGTGAAGGGGCAGCACCTTGAGCTGCTTCCCTTTGGGTCCGGCCGCCGGATGTGCCCCGGCTTCTCGCTCGGGCTCAGGATGGTCCACGTCCTCCTGGCCAACCTCGTGCACGCCTACTCCTGGAAGCTCCCAGATGGTGTCTTCAGGGAGAAGCTGAGCATGGAGGAAACGTTCGGGCTCACCGTGCCACGCAAGGTCCGGCTCGACGCTGTCGCCGAGCCCAGGCTCCCAGCGCACCTCTACGCCTGATGGATGCCCGCATCCACCAATGCACGCCATGCTTTGCTGCTTACTTCTGTCTGTGTGTGTTCGTAATAATGTACGCACGCGGTGCTGTACGGAGTACATGCGTGGTGATGGATGTGCTTTAATTTTGCGCTAGGTCCTTACCGTTTGTCTTGGTCCTTGAATATGCGTGTATCACACACAAATTAAACAATAACCATGATCCACGCATGATCGGTGTCTTTGGAGTGGTAGCGTGGCCAAATTTAGGGAACATGCAGATCATTTGTATGGTGTTTGATTTGAGGAGCACTACTGCAAAAACCATTAACCTCATCGGCCCACACGAAGCGGACCAAAACGGCCCGCTTAGTTTATGTCATGGTAACCGGCGTGACCTGTGCCGTTTAGAATGAGGCCATCATACGAAGCGGGGCAATTCATGAGCTGGTTCGGATATGTAAATGAAGCGGTCCATTATATGCCGCCTAGAATGATTGTTCATCCTCAACGGTGCATTATATGCCGCCTAGAATACTCGTTTACTGAAGTGGTTTTCATTTGACCCGATTGCTTTGGAAATTTAAAACGCATATTAAATTGTGGACGACTTCATCTTGCGATACAAGTCAAAGTGAGCGTGCACGTGTGAAACCGATCGAGGATCTTCTTCACCTTGCGATACAAGTTGAGCACAATCTCTCTCTTCTCCTTTTATTATAAAAAAGCCCCATCGGTCGGTGTTCCTCACACTAGCTACCCAGCCATGGCGCAAAGAATAGATCTCGTAGGAAGAAAGCTCCTGCGCTTGTCACCCAAAGGGTGCTTCAAACCGTTCAGGTGATCTCCAGAGATCAGAATCGCCATGTTATTGCCTTCGTTGGGCCTCAACTGGGTCCACGTCGTCGCCAACGACACCCTCGCCGGAACCCATTCATCACCATCAGCTTCGTCGTTAAGCATGTACTCGGACATTACCGCTCCAGGATAACAATGGGGGAGGACCGCTTCGACCACACCTTCTTTGTGCGGCTTCCTAAAGCAGGAGATGTGAAGATGTTCCATGCCCGTAGCCGAAAATGGAGGGGGCAGACGGTGAGCTTCTACCACGTCCTTGAGATCCAGATGAAGATGGATTGGCTTGGGAATGTAAATGGCTCGCATGTACTGCTGCCGCGTCGCACTAATTTCCCCAGGATCGGTAGCGTTCTGTGCTGTGAACTTTAATTGTTCGTATGTTTGTCTGGACTTATGGTTGGTGTTTTATTATTTTTTTATTTTTTCTGTACTCCTTCTAAGCGGTCAACACCAGACCACTTAGAATGATTCCGAATCTATATATATGTTCACTAACCCTAACCCTATCCCCACTCCAGCACTCCCCCAGCCGCCGCCGCTCGCCCACCAACACACACATCTAGATCTCCTCTCCCATCTCCTCCACCTCTTCCTTCGCCCTCCACGCCTCCACCATGGCGACATCCCGTCCATTATTTGAGGTCATGCGACACCCCAGTCCACATATTATGCTTATCAGATGGTAAAGATGTCATTTTGCCGTGCCTTGCTCCACGCCTTGGTTGTGGCCAAGGCGAGGAATGCCGCCGTGCTTGAGGACCCGGTGTGTCCGAGGACCGGTGGATGGTCGCTTCTTAGTGTGATGAGTGATTGACAACGTGGTGTGGATTGGCGTTTCCCTTGGCTCAAGTATTGCAGGTGTAGAATGCGGCTTGATTGCATTAGTGCAGGTGAAGAACAGGCGCGAAAGGTCTTAGCCATGGCGGCCTCCGAGGACCGGAGAGACAAGTAGGCATGGTTCGAGGGACCCGGTGGCCAGATGGATCGAGTGCGGTTCACATGGTGGCAAGAACGAGCAAGGGAACGTGGTTCCGGTGCGAGGCAGCGGCTCAAGACTGAAGCTCGTACGCGGACATGAAGCCGGTGCAAGGTGGCGGCTCACAACCGAAGCTTGCACGTGGGGTTTTGTGGTTTGGCCAGAAGACTACCGGATGGACGGTTTCCCTTGGTTTGGGTCTCAAAACCAAGGCCGAGGACTCAACGTAGCGACGGCCCGGCCTGCAAGCCAGGGGCGGTCCAACCGCCCCCCAGGGGCGGTGTGACCGGTCCCACCTGGGCAGGTCGCCCGTGAGCGTCGAGGAGCTTCGATCTGGAGGACACGCGGCGTGATCGCTTGCGTCGGAGGGAAGCTAGCTTGCGGTGGAAGGTGTCCTAGCCAGAAAAATCTTCGCGGAAAATGTCATATTCGCTCCTGAGGGGTATGTATCGCTTAGGGGTAGTTTAGTCTTTCGAGCACCACCATTTGGACTATATAATAGTTCTAGGTGGCTGTCATCTCTCTAGTTATTTTTCATTTGGCTTGTTTAGTTTCCCTTCCCTTTCATCCTCTCCACCTAGAACTATTTTGAATGATTCATAGCTTGTATAGGTGAATTCATGGTTGGTTGATTGAGCTTAATCTCTTTGTCTTTGTGCCATGATTTGAATTCCCGAGCTCCTTTTCTTTTTCCCGTTTTCGGAGGTATTTTCAGAGCTATTTTTGGGGGATTTTCGTTCTTCACTTTCTAGCCCGTTTTCTCTCAGATTTCTTTGGGGTAATCGCGCATGAGTGCCTTGCGTCTCTTTTCTTGGTGATCCCTTGCCCCCAAACGCCGGGAATCTGTCTAGATTTGAAGATTTCAGGATGAACTCGTGGAGGGTGTGTTCCTCACTAGATTTGAAATCCCTGGAGTTCTAGGGAGTTAGAGGCCGAGATTTTTGGGGCATAGCCTCTCCTTGAGGTGTATATCATCTACCCAAAGTTTCATTTCAAGATTCCAAGCCGTTTGGGAGATCCGTTCGCAAGTTGACTTTGAGTTCGAGTTTTTCCCGTGTTGTCTAGCGAGACCGGTGCGACCGCCCTCGGATCTCGGTGTGACCGCCCCTGGCTGATGTGCTAGGCAAGGGCGGTGCAACCGCCCCTGGAGAGAGGTGTGACCGCCCCTGGCTGATGTGCTAGGCAAGGGCGGTGCAACCGCCCCTGAAGAGAGGTGTGACCGCCCCTGGCTGAGAGTTGCTGATTTGGGTTGTTTTCGTTCGATTCTTGTTGGATGTGTTCGATTCGAGTTCCGCTGCATTGATCTTGTTCCTAGGGTCAGTAGCTTCACAGTAGCTACATGATCTTGGCAAGGTCGATCCATTGGATTTGGATTGAGTTGGGAGAAGCCGGATCTTGAGAGGAATTTTTATCGGCTCCCATTCACTCCCCCCTCTCAGGTCGCCTAATCGGTCCTTCAATTGGTATCAGAGTCGGTTACGGGTCTTTGCGACTCTAACCAGTCTAAGACCCAAAGATGGCGTACCAAGATCGGGGTTCCGGGCCTCCGCACTTCGATGGGAAGAACTATCTGAATTGGGTCGCGTGTATGGACGCTTTCTTGCGAGGCAAAGGAAAGTTGTTGTAGGATGTGACCAAAGATGAAAACTATGTCAATTCCACCAACTTAGATGCCCAGGATGCGAAAGATAAGTTTGAGGCAAACGCTAGAGCTGTCGATTACTTGTTCCGTGCCTTGTCTGCCGAGGAGTTTGAGCGAGTTTTGGGCGAGGACCTAGCTAGCCAGATCTGGCAGAAGCTCAAGGTAGCCCACGGTGGTGATAGCCATGTGAAGGCTAGGCTTTTCTCGATGTATCGCAGAGAGTATGAGAATTTTGCTCATTTGCCTGGAGAGTCTATTGATGCGTTGTTTCAGCGTTTCACTTCCATAGTCAACAACATGAAAGCGAACATTACCGTACTCCCATACTTGGATCATGACAGAGCTATCAAGCTCTTGCAAGCACTTGATAGATCCGTGTGGGGTGCCAAGGTTGAGGCGATCATGGAGTCGGCTAACTATGAAACTTTGTCTGTTGATGAGCTTTTCTCGAAGTTGAAATCTTCTGAGGTTGACAGACAGCTGCTTGCCAAGGCTAAGAGTCTGACTGATCCCCATAGTCTGGCTCTAGTCGGTGGCTCTGGTTATGGACATGCTAACACTCCCAGACACTTTGCTTTGTCTTCTCTTGTGTCTCTTCCAGATGAGGAATATGAGGTGCTGAGCGAGGAGGATCTCGCGTTGCTCACGAGGAGGTTCGAGCGGATGTACCAGAACCGGAAGCATTCGAGGCGTGCCGGGAGTACGTGCTACAGATGCAGGAAGATGGGCCACTTCATCGCCGAGTGCCCCGAGGAGATCAAGAATGACTACAACCACAAGCACCGCCTGCGAGATGACCACAAGCACCGTTCCAAGGACGAGTACCGCTCCAAGCACAAGATCAAGGAAGAGAGAAGGTCGAAGAACAAGCACGGTGGACACAAGAAGAACCGATCTCGAGCGATGGTGGCAGATGCGAGCGACATCGACACAAGCTCTACCAACACGTCGTCGAGCTCGAGCAGCGAAGATGAAGACCGTGGCCACCGCAAGGAGAAGAAGAAAGTGAACCGCAACTTCAACGACATCTCCTTCGCCGCCGTCGACTGCTGCACCATGGCGCACGACTCCGTGAAGAGCAAGGACGACTCCGACTCCGACTCCGAGGATGAGGTATTGACCGATCCCACCTCTTAGCGTAAGGAAATTGCTAGACTAGAGGAGTTGGTCGATAACCGTGATGATATGCTTAGGAAGACCAACAAGGAGAAGAGAGAGTTTAGGTCCTTGCTAGGAGAGTCGAAGGAGAGAGTAGCTGAGCTTGAGGCCTTACTTTCTGAGACTGGAAAGAAGGCGATGGAGTTTGAGTCTTTGCTTTGCGAGTCTAGGGAGAGAGCTGCTAAGCTTGAGTCGGAGATTGCTGTGTTGAAGGATGCTCCTCTTGTGTCTGATGAAATTGAATGCTCGTTCTGTGATGTGCATCTTGCTGATCTGGTTGCTCTTAAGGAGAAACACATGACATGCCTAGATGATCTAGAAGATGCTAGGGTTGAGATTGCTGAGTTGAAGTCTAGACCTTCTTTGCTAGGTGCTTGTACTTCTTATCCTGTTTACATGCTCAGTTGCTTGAATCTCGTACCATGATTAGTTCGCTTGAAGCTCAATTGAAATCTCCTATTGCAAATTCTTGTTCTGCTTGTGATGTTGTCGCTTTGAAGAATGTTGAGCTAGAACAATGTGTTGATCGCTTGCAAGATGAGAATGATGAGTTGCGACAGTGTTTGGGTTGGTTGTCGGGTCGCGAGCCACAGCTTAAGTTGTTGATTGCTGGGTTCAAGAGAGCTGATGGTCGTGGTCTGGGTTCTGAGAAAGCTGGTGAGTGTAATGGTGAGAAAGAGAGAGAGCAAACCAATTCCACCACAAACACCCCAACACCACCAGAGAAAACTCCACCAAAGAACAGCTTCACACCTAAACCCAACCACCTGTTGAACAAGCTTGACACCACTCCAGATCCTCCCAAGTTTCCCCCAAATACAAGCGACTTCCAAAAGAGAGTGACCTTTGTGAAGAGTGGGGTTTACCAGAAGAGAGGGAAGCCACAACCGAGAGAAACCCCAAAGCCAAAACCAGTCCGCTTCCATTGTGAACATTGTGGAAGGGATGGTCACCTAGAAGAGTTTTGCTGGAGGAAGAAGAGGGAGGTGAGACGAGAGAAGGAGATGGGTAACAGGGACATGTACTACTCTTCTCGTAGTGTGCCTGTGTCTCGTTCACCCTTGCCTAGGAGAGAGGCTAAGTTCCTTCGTTTGGTAGTCATGGTGTTCCAGCTAGTCGTGAGTTTGCTAGGCGGCCTCCGGTTCGTGGTCAGTTTGGTTTAGGGAGGTTTGACCATAGCTTTGAGGCTAGGAGAGAGTCTAGGCCACGTTTTCTCCCGCGTGGTGCTAGAGGTCCGATGGTGAGAGACAAGAGGGTTCCACGTAGTGACGTTGATTTTGCTAACCCCTCTTTTGAGCAGATGGCCTGACACTGGTTTGACTCTTTCTGTGCTAACCTCAGTGTCGAGTCATACGCTCGTTCTCGTTCTCGCTTTTGATTGTGCAGGTGTGAGGTATGGAGAACATGAGCTTGGTGACTCTTGGTCTTTTGCATGATCAAGGTTTGATGGTTCTCCACACCTTTTTGGATGGCCCTGATGTGGCCCTTGTACACTATGTATTGTGAGTATATCTGTTGTACACTCTTGTGTTCATCTGTGTATATTTAGCTTGCTTTGTGCCTGTATCTTGATTTTTATGTTTTGTGTAGCATATTGTACATTTGTTTATCCGGTATCCTTTTAGTTGGTATCTTTTGTTGCATTTTGCTCATTTGAGATTTCTCTTCCTTTTTATGACGGAGCTTTCCATTTTCTTTTGTACACCTTTTCTAGTTTTTCTAGGTGTCTTTGATTGAGGGGGAGCTCGGCTTTATTTAATGGGGAGAAATCTGCTCAAGTTGGTTTGACAAGGAGTTGACCTTGCTTATAGCTTTCTGGATAGCATGAGTTTATGAGGTTGTGTTGACGGCCGTTATATGCCATTATTGGCCGTCAACCCTGGCATGAAACAAACACCAAACTAGCCATAGGGGTTAAATTCTAACTATTTCACCTAGCTTTGGTGAATTGTTGATTTCAGAAGGCCACATCTGGATAAAATGATAAGAACATGCAAAATACATATAAAAGTAGCACCATTGGAATGCACCATTGCGAAGGCCTTGTCGAGATGATCGAAATGGATATTTGGATGACCCAATTCGGAGTCCGGACGAGACGGGAATGACATCACCAATGGTAGTCGCAAGAGAATGTTCCCAAGGTCAAGCTTATGACCATAAACAAAGCACTGCCGGGAAATAGCCCGGATGATTAGCATTTATTTCCTTTCGAATAAAAAGCAAGATCATATCTTTAGGATAAAGTTGTCTTTTGGGTATTTTTGGTTGCTAACCATTTCAGGTAGAGATCAAGAAGAATGATGGACAAGTAAAGCCTAAGAGCATGAGAACTACATCAACTACAACACCTTAGTACGTCTTGGTGAGGGAACATTATGAAAGGAAGCTTGAACTCCACACACTTGATTTGTGTTGCTCAGCAATCCAAACTCCAAGTGTGGGGGAGGTATGTGAGTATTCCAAGTAAAGTTCCTTTCATGCCAAACTTGCTTTGGTTTGGAGATGGTGTTTGTTCGTGCATCTTGCTAAAAGAAACAATAAAAACATGAATAAAGGCTCCTTAGTTCTTGAACCAGTAGAGCCCCTCTTTTTGTTTCCACCTTTTGGTTTTGAATAACAGTACCAGCACAAGTACAAGTGTGGAGGAGATCTCTCAAGCTCATCATCAACATACACATTCGAGGCCCCCCATGAAGGTGTCGCACAACATCGACTGCGCTAACATGACAAGAAAAAAAATGATGGTATGTGCACTCCACCTCTCACTTCTTAATTCATGAGTTTGATTGAATTTCAATTCCTATCATTTAAATCAATCTCAAGATAAAATAAATCAGGGTGCTATGCCTACCCTCCAAGCTCCCATGTTTGGCTTGCATATGTTTTATTCCTCGCTTCATCTTGCCACTTGTGAATAAATATTTTTAGGGAACCATGTTCATCTAAGTAGTTGATGTTTGAGATATGGTTTGAGGATATGATCTTCACTCTTAATGTTTGAGTGCTTTGGAAATTTATTTGAAAATTTGAAAATCCTTTGCAAAGGCCCTCTTTGATATGCCAAAGTCCTACCAAAGACATATGTTGAGTTATCTTGAAAACCATGTACACATATGCTACTTGTCATTGCATTGAGCTTTGTCAAATTGTTGCGACCCTTATGATAATTCTTTTCATGCTTTCATGATCAAGATCACGTACACGTTTATCCCCCTTGCTATACTTCTACACTAGAAGTTAGCATTGTATCATTCATCCATCCATTCCACAAAATAAATGCTCCATCATGTATGTGCAAATCTCACTCCTCAGTATTGTTACAAAAGAGACGTAGCTATCGAAGAAAAAAATATATATGGACACATGAAGGTCCATGCAAAAAAAAGGGAAAATAAAAGAAAAAAAAGTTGGACACATGAAGGTCCAAGAAAGAAAAAAAATTCTGATAGCCATGTTCTCAAAAGATTTTATTTAAAGGATAGAGACCACACACAAAGGAGTTGTTTATTCCATCCACCACCCATCATACCCATGCACATCTTGATCCGATTGTATGATTTGATTTCTTCTTGGATCCACTCTTTGACTTTGCAATACATGTGATGCAAGTATGCCTCATCTTCATACCCTACCTTGAACTCCACATATAGCCATCTTTAGAAGTAGGATGAAGAAAGGCAAGTTAATGCCTTGGTGAGGATATATACACATTGAGAGATCCGAGAGAATCAAATGAGGAGCAATGCAAAGGTTTGTTTTTGAAAACTTATTGAAAAATCCCAAGCTACTTGACACATGGAGTTAAAGTGATTTGGTTCACGACCGTTCCATTCCTCAACTACTCAAGATGGCATGATAGACACTACAAAAATCACAAGTACAAGGTATGGCTTGGAATATTTCGTATGCTTGTTCCATTTCCTTGGATATCATGTCTCGTCTTAGTCCCTACTCCTCGATCGAGGACGAGCAAGGGTCTAAGTGTGGGGGTGTGTTGATGGCCGTTATATGCCATTATTGGCCGTCAACCCTAGCATGAAACAAACACCAAACTAGACATAGGGGTTAAATTCTAACTATTTCCACTAGCTTTGGTGAATTGTTGATTTCAGAAGGCCACATCTGGATACAATGATAAGAACATGCAAAATACATATAAAAGTGGCACCATTGGAATGCACCATTGCGAAGGCCTTGTCGAGATGATCGAAATGGATATTTGGATGACCCAATTCGGAGTCCGGACGAGAAAGTTACGCCTCCGGGAAAATCGTCGGCGAAACCTGCCAGGCCGATCGGCCTGACTTAGGCCGATCGGCCTGGACAAGGCCGGCCGGCCTACAATGGTCCCCAAAATGCTCCAAACTTTGCACAAGGACCCTAGGGAGTTACCAATGGACCCCTAAGCAAGAATTGACAAGAATAAATGAAGTTAAGACTGAAAGGCCTAGGCCATGGATTGGAAGGTCCACCTACCTAGGATTCTCGGACAACTTCAACTCAACGCAACCAAAACCGCCTCAAAGGACAACATGCAACCGTTGGTGAGCGAGTCGGTGCAACGGAGGGCCGAGAGGGGCCAGTGCCAGGCCGAACGGCCTCCCCTAGGCCGGTCGGCCCCCAACTATCAAGCTTGAGGTGAACGCCACCACAACCGTCATCAGGACATCATCAGGAGCGTCCACAAGAAAGATGGTGCCAGATGGCGACAGACCCAGGCCGAACGGACTAGATCAGGCCGGCCGGCCTACTTTTGTGGCCGTTACGCCTCCCCTTTCGCGTGGAAGCTAAGCAAGCATGTGGCTTAATATCTACGCTGGCTTCCTTGCTTGGGAGGCTATAAAAGGCGCCCTTCACCCCCACTCAAGACACAACAAAATAGAGGAGAAGTGCTACCACTTCCATACTTAGAAAATAGGGAGAGAGGTGAGGTGAGAGTCCGGGAAAGAAGCCGGAGCTGTCGGCTTCTCTTCCACTTTGTACCTCGGCGGATGCGGCTCAACTTCGAGTAACATCCGGGTCTTGTCTGGTAACTCTGGCTTCCTTCTGATTTATTAAGCATTCAGTCTTGCTAGCTTGTTCTCTGGTTCCTCGTTCACTACTTAGTAGTGGGTGCTTTGCTCTGAATTCAAGTGAAGTAGTAATTATTAGTATAGGCGTGGTGCCTAGACTAGTCGTTACCTTGGTTTGCACCTAGTTCAACGGAATAGTTGTGGTAGCCGGCAGGTGGTGACAGCCCTGTCCGGCCGACGTAATCCACCACGTTAGTTCTGGTCTGTAGGACTTAGGGGTAGGCGATACCACTCCCCTTCTCATCCCTTTCTGTGAGTGGTGGTGTCTCAGGCGCCCGAAGTGAACTCTCTTGAACAAGTCTGACTTGCTTGATTTATCGAAATATCCAGTATTGCTACACAAGTACCCTCTCTACCCTCAGTCTTTTTATCTCTTCTTTTCTTTTTGTTGTCATCCATATCCCCCATATTACCCTTTCGGACGAATTAATTAAAGGATTAGTACACTTCTCGTTCCCCGTGGAAATCGATCCCTGGAATACTCCCGGGTGAAAGCTACATCGGTATCCGTACGCTTGCGGATTTATCTGTAGGTCATAAGAAATACCAACAGGTTGCTGAGTTGGCACTTTGGTTGTGCATTTCATGGGTGTTTGAAATTTGAACCTGAACCTTGGATTTGCATTTTGGTTGCACATTCCAGGGGGAGCTTTGTATTTGTGTTTTGATCGCGCTTGTGTTTTGAGTTTGAGCTTGCCCATGTTTCTACCCAAAACCAGCTTGCAGACATTTTCACTAAGCCACTTGACCAAGTTACCTTCACCTGCTTGCGAGGAGAACTTGGTGTGTGTGCGGTTTTCTGAGCTGAGTTTTGGAGGCTTCTCTTGTAGCATATGTATACTATTGTACCATCTTTTTATCTTGATGTACACTTTCTGTTTTTTTGTATCTTGATGTATAGTTTTCATTTCTGCATCTTGTGATATATCATGTTACATTTGTATCATATTCTAGGATGAGCTTCTCCTATATGCAGTGATTGCTACAACTTGCTACATTCTAGAGTTTAGGCAGGCTGGCTAGGGATTGATTGTATGGATGGCTATGCTCTTGATGGTCTTGATATATATTCTTTTGAGATAGTCTCTTTTTGAATTAAAATGACAAACTGAACTTAAACTCTTATCACCCATGAGTAAATGCCTTTGCCTGTCTTGTTTGAGCCGAAATAGCTATATTTTGCTTAAGGTCATGCTAGGAAGATATTCTTTTCATTTGGGTCAAAGATCTTTGTCATTGCAAATGTTTAGCCCATGTTTATCTCGTGGAGGAGCATAAGCTTCTTTTTGTCGCAAAGACATTTCATGTACCATGTTTAATTTGAAAAACTTGAAAAATGAGATGTCTATGCATGAAAGAAGAAAGATGAGAAAAAGATTTATTTGAAAATATTTATGCTCATGTTTCTATGCTTTCACCATTGCACACACTTGCACACATGGGTGCTAAGCTGTTGCATGTTGTTTGCCGGAGAAGTCTCCCTTGAGAAGTGAACACATGGCTCCGTGCTTTGACATGACATGAGATAGATTTTGGGCGTTTATAATGATCTTTTGTCAAGAATGCTTGTTCTATCATGATCTTGGTGAAATGAAGTTTATTTTTGCTCAAATGACCCATGTTTAGGACTTTGCTCATGAGGTGAAACTTTTGAAAAAATTGCACAAATTGATCATGGCTTTGTCAAATGGCTATATATCTTCACTTTCTTGACGGCAATGCCCTTATGATGCTATGACCTGTCTAGTTTGTCTTTTCTCTAACTTGTAGAATTTTGTATCGCTCATTGCCTATTTGAGAAGCCTAGAGTTGAAATTTTTGCATTTTTGCCTTGATTTGTGCATTGTCAACAAGGGGGAGAGTTTGAGCATTGGAATACATTGCTGGGCACTTATGGAAGGTTTTCAAGTTGAAACGACATCATTGCGAGCATTTTTTTGTGACTTTCATTTTTTGCCTTGACTAGGCAGGGCGGTCTGACCGACCCTGCAGGGCGGTGCAACCCGGCCCTGAAGTAAGGGCGGTGCAACCGGCCCTCCAGGGCGGTTCAACCGGCCTTGTGCAGTGGCACGAGGTTTTGTGGCATTTGATCCATTTTCGATTGCATTTTCGCACGCACAAGTTCACTTGTTCAGGGGGAGTTTGCATCAATGCAGGGGGAGTGCTTTGACTGTTCTAAAAAATGTTTTGGAGATTCGTGACTTGTGTTTTGTGCTTTGCTCTTTTGCCGATGGTGTTGAGCCCTTTCGCTTCTTCTTGAAGGGTCGGCGTTTCTGGAGCTTTCTCTTGCGAAGTGACTTTGTTTCGGCTTGTTCTTTGCTTTTAGTCACTTGCTTGAGTCTTGTTTTCGATTTATTTTCTATGTTGACTATGTGTGTGTTGTCAATGCACTCATCAAGGGGGAGATTGAGGACCCGGTGTGTCCGAGGACTGGTGGATGGTTGCTTCCTGGTGTGATGAGTGATTGACAACGTGGTGTGGATTGACGTTTCCCTTGGCTCAAGTATTGCAGGTGTAGAATGCGGCTTGATTGCATTGGTGCAGGTGAAGAACAGGCGCGAAAGGACTTAGCCATGGCGGCCTCCAAGGAGCGGAGAGACAAGTAGGCTTGGTTCGAGGGACCCGGTGGCCAGATGGATCGAGTGCGGTTCACATGGTGGCAAGAACGAGCAAGGGAATGTGGTTCCGGTGCGAGGCAGCGGCTCACGACTGAAGCTCGTACGCGAACATGAAGCCGGTGCAAGGTGGCGGCTCACAACCGAAGCTTGCACGCGGGGTTTGGTGGTTTGGCCAGAAGACTACCGGATGGACGGTTTCCCTTGGTTTGGGCCTCAAAACCAAGGCCGAGGACTTGACGTAGCGACGGCCCAGCCTGCCAGCCAGGGGCGGTGTGACCGGTCCCACCTGGGCAGGTCGCCCGTGAGCGTCGAGGAGCTTCGATCCGGAGGACACGCGGCGTGATCGCAAGGCTTGCGTTGGAGGGAAGCTAGCTTGCGGTGGAAGGTGACCCAGCCGGAAAAATCTTTGCAGAAAATGTCATATTCGCCCCTGAGGGGTATGTATCGCTTAGGGGTAGTTTAGTCTTTCGAGCACCACCATTTGGACTATATAATAGACCCCCTAGGGGTGGTGGCTGTCATCTCTCTAGGTATTTTTCATTTCGCTTGTTTAGTTTCCCTTCCCTTTCATCCTCTCCACGTAGAACTATTTTGAATCATTCATAGTTTGTATAGGTGAATTCATGGCTGGTTGATTGACCTTAATCTCTTTGTCTTTGTGCCATGATTTGAATTCCCGAGCTCCTTTTTTTCCCGTTTTCGGAGGTATTTTCGGAGCTATTTTTGGGGGATTTTCGTTCTTCACTTTCTAGCCCGTTTTCTCTCGGATTTCTTTGGGAGAATCATGCATCAGTGCCTTGCGCCTCTTTTCTTGGTGATCCCTTGCCCCCAAACGCCGGGAATCGGTCTAGATTTGAAGATTTCAGGATGAACTCGTGGAGGGTGTGTTCTTCGCTAGATTTGAAATCCCCGGAGTTCTAGGGAGTTAGAGGCCGTGATTTTTGGGGCATAGCCTCTCCTTGAGGTGTATATCATCTACCCAAAGTTTCGTCTCGAGACTCCAAGCCGTTTGGGAGATCCGTTCGCGAGTTGACTTTGAGTTCGAGTTTTTCCCATGCTGTCTGGCAAGACCGGTGCGACCGCCCTCGGATACCGGTGTGACCGCCCCTGGCTGATGTGCTAGGCAAGGGCGGTGCAACCGCCCCTGGAGAGAGGTGTGACTGCCCCTGGCTGATGTGCTAGGCAAGGGTGGTGCAACCGCCCCTGGAGAGAGGTGTGACCGCCCCTGGCTGAGAGTTGCTGATTTGGGTTGTTTTCGTTTGATTCTTGTTGGATGTGTTCCATTCGAGTTCCGCTACATTGATCTTGTTCCTAGGGTCAGTAGCTTCACAGTAGCTACGTGATCTTGGCAAGGTTGGTCCATTGGATTTGGATTGAGTTGGGAGAAGCCGGATCTTGAGAGGAATTTTTATCGGCTCCCATTCACTCCCCCCTCTCTGGAGTCTGGTCGCCTAATCGGTCCTTCGGTGCGCACTGAGTCTAGGGCTGCCTAAAAGGCAGTCTTGTCAATGATTGATTTTGTGCCGGCCGACCGTCGGAAGGAGCTGCTGGTAGGATCCATTGCCTGGGCAGTCAACATCGGGCGAGATGAGGTGAGAGTAGAGTCCCTCCAGGTGTTTTCCAGATTCTTCGCCATGGCCGTTGCCTACAGTCATCATGTCAAAACGCTTGCGCTCTCCGAGATGTGGCGGGATTTGACGTGCCTTCGTCATTGTGTCCATTTCGACCATGACCTCCGTCCCCATGGTGGGCAAGATTGAGGTGATGCAGGTGTGATTGCGGCACTGTAGCCGCCACCCCATCAGATCCGGTGAAGTAAGCACTGACGTTATGAGTGAATTGACATTTTATCCACTTGGCTTCATCGTTCTACCATGGCAATGTGTTTAGCTATTTTATTCAGTAGTTGTGATGTTTAACCTAGTTATGTGACGAACTTGTGATGTTTAAGGTATTCATGTAAATCCCTATATGATGAACTTGTATAATGAGTATGATGTTATTGTTATGAACGTCTAGCACATACACGTGCACATACCATAGCATGTGTAGATGATGTTCGTCCAATTCGTTCATATCAATGCAGCATTACTCTCCTGGATCCGATTGCGAATTATGTTTTTTTAGCTCTCCTGATAGCATTCTAACCGGCGCTAACGAAACAGGTGATTTTAGGGGAACTAAACTCAACGGTGCTTATTGAACCGATTCATATACCCGAACCAAACGAGCCGGTGAAGGAAAACCGCTTCGAGTATCATACTATTCTAAGCGGTGCGAACAATGCTAACACGTTTAATCAGTCTTTATAAGCGGTTAAATAACCATTTAGCATGACCCCCATATTGGCATCAGAAAAAGGGAAGCGGCATCGGTGCGGATGAGGTTTTCACGCCGCTTACGTTATCTGTTTATGCAGTAGTGGATATGTATATAATCTACATAACATGTTGTATCATGAGTTTATTCTGTAAATTTGATGGAATGACTCTATTTTAGTATAGTAGCATTATGTATATTACACTACAGGAAATCTCTACATTGGTGCATTCACATTAGTGCCGGTCAAGCTGGAGCCGGCACTAATGTTGCACATTAGTGCTGGCTCCAGGGAACAGTGTCCTTGGAGCCAGGTTAGTGCCGGCTAGTGTCACTAGCCGGCACTAACGTGCTACCCGGGCCCACCATTCGCAGAGAATATGCGAATCCCGCAACGGTCGAGTTGCACGTTAGTGCCGGCTGGTGGCTTCAGCCGGCCCTAACGTGATGCAGGAATATTAGTGCCGGCTGGGGGCTTCAGCCGGCACTAAATGTCAACAAATAGTGCCGGCTGAAGCTCCCAGCCGGCACTAACGTGCCCAACATATATCAACCTTCTTCCTCCTAAGCCCGAGCCCAATCATTTGAGCTCGAGCTTCTCCTCTCTCCATTGGCATGTTAGAGGGGAGGTGCTGCCTATTTTTTGTCAAATTTGTGGTGATTTCACTCATTCAAGTGGAGCAAAGGTTAGCAACTTCATCCTCTGAAGGACCGAAACGGCGACCAGAGAGGGGGGGAGTGAATGGGAGCTAATAAAAATTCTTTCTAAACAATCCGGCTATTCTCCCAAATCAACTCCGATGCCTCCGAAAGCGATCTTGCCAAGATCACGTAGCCACTGTCAAGCTACTCTACTGACCCTAGGAACAAGAAACATGCAGCGGAACTCGAATCGATCGAAACGAACACAAAACGACCCGAAACAAGACTCGATTCAACACACCCAGCGGGGGCGGTTAAACCGCCCTAGCCTGGGAACCTCGGGAAAAAGTCAAATCAAAAGTGGATCTCCCAAACCGCTTGAGCTCTTGAGGCGAGATTTCGGTCAGATGATATAGACCTCCAGTGGAGTGTTTTCCCAAAAGATCTCGGCCTCTAACATGCTACAACTCCCAGAATCTCAAATCTAAGGAAGAACACCATGACCTCGAGTTCATCCCGAAAACATCAAATCCAAAGCGATTCCCGGCGTTTGGGGGCAAGAGATCACCAGCAAAAGAGGCACAAGGCACTCATACGTGAATCCCCCAAAGAAATCCGAGAGAAAACGCCCTAGGAAGTGAAGAACGAAAATCTCCCAAAAATAGCTTCGAAAATACCTCCGAAAATAGAAAAAGAAAAGGGAGCTCATGGATTCAAATCATGGCACAAAGATGAGCAGCATGTTGGCGGTCGATATCTATGACTTTTACCGCCAACATTTCTCCGGATTTCATGCTCATATAGTGATAATCATTCTAATATCATTTATACTAATGAGTTCCACAAGTTTTGTGCAATTTGTGAGCGAAGGAACAAACAGGAAAAACAGGAGGCCAAACTGGCACATGGCCAGGCCGGCCGGCCTAGCCTAGGCCGACCGGCCCCCTTCTGCCTCTTCTGGCCATGGTTTTGATCCACAAGCTATCTAACACACCAAGGATGATCATCAGCCGTGAGTTTGATGTCGGTTTGATCCGAGGACCCGAAAGGCCTAGCCATGGATTGGAGGGCCCACCTACCTTGGATTCTCGGACAACCTCAACTCAACACAACCAAAACCGCCTCAAGGGACAACATGCAACCGTTGATGAGCGAGTCGGTGCAACGGAGGGCCGAGAGGGGCCAGGGCCAGGCCGAACGGCCTCCCCTAGGCCGGCCGGCCTCCAGCTGTCATAACCGTCGCCAAACCAGCAACTACCGACCTCAGGACATCATCAGGAGCGTCCACAAGAAAGATTGCGCCAGATGGCAGAAATTACAGGCCGAACGGCCTCCTTCAGGCCGGCCGGCCTAGAAGCGTGGCCTCTACGCTTGATCTTTCGCGTGGATGCTAAGCAGGAGGTGTGCGTCACTCCTACGCAGGACTTCACCCTTGGAGGGCTATAAAAGGCACCCTTCACCCCCACACAAGATACACCATTGTTGGTGGTCGTTGCGATACGGTTTCACCACCAACATTTCGTCACATTTCAGGCTCATCTTGCTCATAACAAAGTAAAATTGATTATTTCTAATGAGTTCCACAAGTTTTGTATAATTTGTGAGTGCAGGAGCAAGCAAGCAAAAGCTGAGCCATGTTTGACACAAAGCCAGGCCGGTAGGCCTATGCCAGGCCGGCCGGCCCCCTTCTGTGGCCAGTTGCCACGTCCTTGGTCCAGATGATCACAAACACAACTCAGATGATCATGAGACGTGAGATCAACGTCGGTTTGATCCAAAGAACCCGAAAGGCCTAAGCTACATTTGCATGGATTGAAGGGCCCACCAACATTGGATTCTCGGACAGCTTCAATCCAACGCAACCGTTACCGACCTCAGGGTGCAATCCAGAGCGTCCCTGAAAAAGGCGGTGCCACGGGGCTGCAAGGCCAGGCCGATCGGCCTGGCCTAGGCCGGCCGGCCTCCCCCAGAGGCAGCCACCTGTCCCCCTTCGCGTGGCAGTTAAGCAGAGTGTTAGCTTACACTTGACACCTGCAACCGCCCCTGGAAGCTATAAAAGGGACCCTCCTTCACCTTGAGAAATCATCCATCAAATCATCCAAAGGAGAGAAGAGTAGCTTAGTGAGTTTGTGCTCTCATCTTTAGAGTAGAGTAGGGAGAGAGTGGGTGAGTCGCTCGGGTGACAGCCGAGCTTTGTAGAGAGAGTCCGGGATTTCTCTCTCGGTCTCGTCTCAACATTTCCGCCCCCGAGG